>JAOTQR010000092.1:15855745-15874532 GCA_025774065.1 Solanum ossicruentum | reverse complement strand
CTCTATGTTTTATATATAGAAAGAGATACTTTAATTTGAATTCGTTAACACGAGATTTAAGGTTCATCAGTAATTTAGGAGAATTCAAAATCAAAATTTCAAGTTCAAATTTGGATAAGGTGGGGAGCCATATATTTTATTATTCTCTTGGTTTTAGTTTATTTATTTGATTTTAATTTGATATGAAGTTTAATAAAATAAAATTAAATTTTTTTTTAAAACCTGTAAACTATGATCTTAAATTAAAGATATATAGAAGTCGAAAAAGAAAAATATAACAAATAAATTATAACAAAAGGGGTACGTAATTAGTTATTTGAAAGTTAAATATACCTTAGCCAACTGTTACATAGACATTTCATAATTTACCTAGAACATAGGGACCAAAAAGTCCCATAATCCCTTTTAAAAGGAAAAAAAAACTAAAAAATAAACGCATCATTCAGACATCTTTGATCATGGAACTAATAAAGCATAATTATTTTCTTCCATGTCTTAGACCTGAACCATATGTTCCAAAGCTGTCATAGCATGAGATTGTCCTGTAATTATTCCAGCAGTCGATGGATTTTGTCCCAATTCAATACAATAACCATCGTCATAACTTTCCATGCCTTGTGCAACGAGCTGCCATATTAAGCTTCCTCCCATCGTCCCTCCATCTTTCGCAAAACTATAGATGTTTCTGTATACAGTGCTCATAAATATATCGCGTATATTTTGATTGTATCCAGGATCCTTACTTGATTTGCCAAATTCAGCTAGAACTAATGGTTTTTTTAGTATGTTTTTTGCGTCTTGCCAATGACTTGTCATCCATCTTTGCATGAATATCATTTGAGCATCGTCACTTTGACCAGATAACCTATAGTACAGTTATTTGTGAAAAAAGTTCTTGTTAAAAGAAGTGAAAAGTACTAACTAAATAGGATGTAGGTGACGTATATAATATTTATATACGTAGGTGTACAGAATGTTTATTCTTATTTTAGAAACCCTTGAATTATCCTATGTTTTTTTAAAAAAAATTTAATCTTTCATACATATATATATATAGAGAGAGAGAGAGAGAAAGAACTGTATGACATATTATAACCTCCAAATTTGTAGATCATTTAGTTTGAGACAAGGCTTTTTGTTAAGGCCAAAGCAACAAACCATAAATTTACCTCCATTGACTAGGGGTTTATGTGAATATAGTATTTTGATACGAAATATGAAAATAAAAAAGACTATATACAAACTTTTAGATTTATAATTTCAAAAAATGCATTATGTTTAGTATTGAAGACCTTTAATTAGTTTGAAGTTTGAATTCATCAAATTTAAATCTTGAATAAGCTGATTTATTGTCATGTAAATAATGTATAAGTATCTTGATTTTAGTGTTAGTTTGATTTTGTGAATTAATGATATAAGCATACGAATTATGAAGAAAGAATAACATAATATACCATTGGTCGGTGTATGCATGAATGGTGGCAAAATCTATCTCTTTGATTAAATGGCTACTAATAAAATCTGTTCCAACTTGATAACCAGGATTAAATGACTTCTTTTCCGGCATTGAATCACCATAAAATCCTTCCATTCCTATTTCCAGCAAGTGTTTGTCATCAAGTGATTTCACAAAACTTGCCATTTCTTGAATCCACGTCTGCAGTAATGTTAACAAGAACCCAAATATAAACAACTTAATTAATTCAAATTTCTTATATTAGTGGGAATAGAAAGACTCTTTAATTTAGAGTTGATTTCTCAGATGATCACTTGATCAGTTAATGGTTATTGTCTTAGAAAGTCACCTATTTCTTGATTCCAACATTTTATTTTGAGCAAAAAAGTTACTTTTTGAAATAATTAGTCATTAGTTGATCGAGTGATCATCTGAGATAACAACTCCTTTAACATAAGCTTACGTACGTTAATAGTATTTCCTGAATAGTCAGCTTGGTTGCGGGGTTCATTCATGAGTTCCCATGCCATGATAGTTGAATCATCTTTGTAAGTCATTCCAGAAATGGTATTGAACCTTGTAACAATTTTCTGCATTAAAAATAATTGTATTTAATAATGAAAATTTAATCTCAGACTAATTAAGAATTAGCTTGTTTTAATTAATGGGTGCTAGGTTATTGTTACCTTAATGTGATTCTTGTAATAATCCTTAATAATATAATTAGTGTAGAAATCATCTTCCCCATTTATTTGAGCTCCTGCATTTCGCGCCCATTGAGCATATTGAGCTCTCCCTCCAAAGTCGTTGTAGTTGTTTACAAAGCTCAAGATTAATCGAACTCCATACTTCTTAGCCTCCGATATAACAAAATCCAAACCCTAAATTCCAAAAAAAAAATCTTCAAAATATTAACAATAACAATCCTAAATGTATATTTAATATTACCATGCGTGAAAATAATGGCATATGTACTTTTCACATAGTAAAAGTATATACTCGAATTGAAAATCTTAGTTTATAATGCAATATTCCTCTGACTTTACGTTATTTGACTGTATATGAAGTTCAACAAAATAAAAAGATTTTTGTTACGTACCAAAAGTACCTTTAACTAAAAGTACTTGTGGTTTTAACAATAACTAACGGTTTTGTGGCTTTAAAAACGTGTCATTAAGAATAACATTAGAAGTTTCAAGTTATAAAATTTTCAAATATAGAAAGGTGGCATTCAATTAGAGGAAGCACATACCTGAAAAACGCGTTCATCATAAACACCAGGTGAAATTTGCAATGCCCTATCACCTCCATCACTAAAAGCCCAAGTTCGACATACAGAGAGCCCTGCAGAAGACGCTTCGCGAAGGACCTCGGTTACCTTGTACCTCTCACTAGGCTCAGCCGCAACATGCATTAGCCAATAGGAGTTGAAACCATTGAATAGAAAAGGTGATCCATTGAGTTCAAAATGTGCACCATTGACTCTAACAAACCCTTCATTAGCATTATTATCAAGTAAAACCCTAGCTTCACATGCAAAAGCTAAGGACAAAACAAAAACTACAAAAATACAACTAATTATTCTTTGAAAAGCAGAAGCCATTATTATTTTGATAGAGAAATGCATGTATATATGTTATTTGTGTGTTGATCACTTGTTGGGCCCAGTATTTATAGTGATTGGAGTATATAGAAATTGTCTAAAAATAGTAATATTTCATCCCAGGTGGGAATATTTAATAAGTTGGAAAGGTGGTGGTTTACTAAATTTGGCTGGAATATAGTATATTTTATGAAAGCTAAAGAGTACTTTATGGGAAGTTGGTAGAAGATAAGGTTATTTATTTCAGTTGTATAAAGCAAAAAATTCAGTTGAGAGAATTAGGAAGAGAAAAAGAATTGCTTCTATTTTTAAGAAATTAAAGATGAATTTTTTTTTGTTAGTTATTGGATGAGTACTAAAAATTTGATGATGATCAAATATATAAAGAAGTGTACTCAAAAATATTTGCAGTTAGAAAAGTTAGTTAAAACCTAGCTAATCTATGCAAATAGATTTTTAATTTAATGTTTCTACTAATTGCAATTAGAATTTCGTGTTGGAGGTTCTAATCTAGTTTAATTACCGTTAATTTCGGATTAAGCAATTGATTGTCTGAATGGTCACTTAATTTGTGGTAATTAGTCAAATTTTTGTAGTATTTGTTTTTCAAAAGTTAGTTTATATTACCTACATAAGATGATTTTGAGAGAACAATTGACTTTAATGGTCTACTATATATGGCTGAACATTCAGACTATCAATTCTTGGATTAGGTGGAATTTATTGAAGTGCATTATCAGTTTGAATACAAACATTAATTGTAGCTTTTCTTCTATTCAATTGTTGCACGTACCTTATCCAAGGAGATGATATTCGATAGAAAAGAGTGAAAGTTGTGTACTAGGATAGAAGGTTAGATGATTAGTAGAGGTAGGTTGATGTCTGTTTTTGTAATATAGTAGGTTAGTAGAAATATTCGTGTTTTTATATATTGTGTTATTATTGACCGTCATTTATTTTTGTTATTTTTTTATCTTTGTAAATTATCATTTGTTTTCCATTCTAGTCCTTTTGTTTCATCTCTGGTATTTTTGATTTTTGGGGATGATAGTTTTGAGATGAGGGTCTTTCAGAAATAATTTGTCTATTTTTATGAGATGCTGATAAGGTTTGCTTATATTTTTCTCTCTATCCTTTTCAGATTTCACTTGTGGTATTTCAGTCAGATTTCACTTGTGGTATTTCAGTACTGAGTATGTTGTTGTTGTAAGTATAAAATCTGTATATACAAAGAATACACTAAAGAACATCATCATCTGCTCGTTTTTCTCCCCTAACTTCTTCTCATTCTTAATCTTTATAAAATCATGAAGAGTTCATTTCCAGATGAAATTTTAATTTAATTTGGAAGCGGATGATTTTGCTAAATTAATTTTTGCTTAAACCACCATAATATATGGTGGAGATTAGACACCGATTTTTATGGGAATAGAACTGAGTTCAATAATTTTTTACTTGTATTTCTCCTACACAACAATAAATAAAGGATTTTGCAGAAACTATTCCAACAATAGTAATATAATATAGGTATTTATAATCAACATTTTATATAGCAATTTTAAACGTAACAAACATAAACTTAATTGCACTAAATATTTTTACGACAATAAATATATTATCACTAAATATCTCTTCTATTATAATATCATCACGAATACATATATAAACTCTCTTGAAAAAGTACATAAATCATATATATATTTTTATATGCTTAAAATAATGAAGTCTTGATTAATTTAATTCAAGGGTACTGAAAGTTGGAGCTAATTGAGATAGTTTGGGGTGCACATGCATTTTGTTGCATGGAGACTTTTTAACTATATTTTGTAGCAACAAATTCCAGAGAAAACCGCTTAGCTTATATTATATTTGTGAAGGATAAGATAGTTCATGTGAAGACTGAACAGAAGCATGTTAATATGCAAAAGTTAGATCCTATGACGAGCTCCCAGATTTCCTTTGTATAAAATGAATAAACTTATCATAGGTCGATTGAGTTGAATTTAAGCATGTTAAAATAAATTAAATTAATAAAGATATTAAACAAATAAATTATATTAAATTTGAACAAATTAAAATAAATTAAGTTGATATAAATTAGTCATTGGTCCGTCAAAAAATTCCATAATAATCATAGTCCATCCCGTCGATCCATAATAAATTTTATTTATTTATAAGATATTAGATAATACGAAAAATATTTTTATAAAATTTTCCATGAATTGTCACTTTATACTACATATCTAATTCAAATCAGCTCAACTTTTTAATAATTTTGAATTGGCTAGAAAGAGGAGTCAAAATAAGTTGAAGTTAGATAAGCTGGATTGGCCATATTTTTAAGAAACAATAATGTTTTGCAGCAAGAAATATTAGCTAAAAGAAAATTTGTTATTCAAAAATGTCTAATTTGTTGTTATATAGTTTTGTGAATATTTTTTGTCGAAATATTTTGTGGCATATGTTGACAATAAAAATTTTCGATTTGATTATTTCAAAATTGATGCTTTTATGTATTTTACTCGTTAAATAGTTTTAAAATATATATTTTTTTATAATTTTACTACAATTTATAGATACTTATACTAAAATATATATCGTTAAAATGCAATTTTTTTTACATTTGTTTTTATTTATTTCATTATTTTTAGCACAATCTATTAATTCATTCAAATATATTACATACTCAAATATTTAATTAGTTGATGATTTTGAATATATGATTTTGATAGCCCGTAGTTTTAAATATATATATATAAAAAGAGTATTACTTATATAATTCTTTACTTGATCTCAAAATAAAAAAAAATAAATTGGTAAATTTTATTCGTTTCCATAGTTAATAAAATCCTTTTCCCTCCTCCACCAGCCACCACAAACCACCACCTCGCCGGAGATTCTACCACCAGTCTATGCATTATTTTTATTTCTGTTGATATCCTTATTATTAATTGGTTTCTACTGCCTTTCAGTTCTTTTTATTTAAAAATAGTTTTGTTAATTTCTTTTTGTTGCTATTATAATTAAGAATTAGTCTATGAAAAAAAATTTCTGTTGATTTTTAGCCCTTTCCGCATTAAAAGATAAAAATTTTATTTTAAGCTTATATATATTATACAATAAAATTGGCCAATGAAAGAAAATTTCATCAATTTTCAAGGCATCCCAGGTTTAAATTAATAAACATCAAATTTTGCAGTGTCAAAAATTACATGCAAACACTCTTTAAATTAATAAATATTAATTTATCAACTAATGCAGCACGAAATAGGATCATTAATGAAATATACCAGTATTACAAAAAGAGAACAATTAATTTTTATTATAAACGGTCGGACTGGCCATGAAAAAGAAATAGTATACTGATAATTAAGGTTGACATTATTCTTTAGAATTAAGAAGTTGAGTGATTTGTCAAAATTTTCCAGTAACTCATGTTGCCTAAACACACGACGCGAATCTATGCTTTCTATCTTTCAATCGGATACCAATTGTTTGGATTCGTTTTCATAACTCAACTAACTCTCGGCGATGGTGTATTTCCAATTGGGCTATTTTAAACCAAGAAAAGTTATTATTTTATATTCACGAAACCCAGCATCGAAAAAGAGTTTTTCCCAGTCCTTCTTACTTCTCTCTTTGGAAGCAAAAGCAATCCTCATTAATAAGTCCATCAAGTATGTTGGTTGAACAAGTTGCTCATTATTGCTTGAGGGGCTTTCCATTACTATGTCTATGATGATTACTTTTGCATCGTAATCACTAGCCATTGCATCGTTGAAGAGACCACTAAACTCTGGCTTTTCGACGAAAGAATCCCAAAGGGATTTTCCGTCTGCCTGCCGTATCAAAGGCAGTGAGGCGATCATCTTGTAACCAATTGCTCATGGAATTAGCCATTTTCAGTATACCGGGATGTTGAAAGAGAAGGAAATATGACCTCTTGTTACAGCGGTTATTTTCCACAAGGAGACGTCCAACATTAGTGAGTGAATAGCCGTCTCCTTGTTGTTTGTGGTAACTGAAAATGCCAGAATGAACTAAAATGTGCATTAAAATGGGGATCAAATTTGGCAAAGCGGCAATAGGGTCAGAAAGAGACATGATCGGATTGGCATTTTTGTGAAGAATATCTGGAATTCCTAATCCAATTGCGCATTTTATACATGAAAACCGCAGATTACTCCGAATATAATCCCAACTTTGAGCTTCAGCTTCTATTAGCTGATGAGCACAAATGTCGTCATTGTTGAGCATTGTGTCAATTAATTAGAGAATTGCGTTAACTGTGAGATGAATTAGTACACACTTTAATAGAGTGCAATGATCAATTTATGATGCAGCTTTTGGGCTCATATAGGCAAGTACTAAACCTATAGTATAGAATGTTCTATATTTGTTAATTGTTGCTTTCACGTCACCTTTACTTGTCCCCTATTGACTTGATACATGAATTAAAAAATAGTAAATGATGAAATAATTTTACCAAATTACTCTTTAAATATAATAAATAAAATGTCTTGAAAAATGTAATAAGAAAATAAGTATAATCAATGATAGAAATAAATTAGGAACAAAGTATGAAATTATCTTAAAAATAATATAAGGAACAAGTAAAAAAGAATAGAAGGAGTACTTTATAAGTAATTCAACACTAAGTATAAAATTATCTTCAAAACAATATAAAGGACAAGTAAAGATGTACGGAGGAAGTACTTTATAAGTAATTCTAACACCAAGTTTAATTATTTCCAATTACTTTACCTTCTATATTTCCTCTATTATAATATAATTGAAAATCTAACATTTTTTTATAGTCCAAAATAATTGAATTTTTAGAAGCCTAAAGATGTATTGATCTTTTTTCCTCTTCAAAATTGTCTTTCTCCTTAATGGATTGGCATTCATCATATTTCTAATTTTGAGACAAGTTTGAGAAGTAGTAAAAGGGTAATATTAATTAATAAACCTATCTTTATTAGCAATAATAATTAGCCCGAATCCAAGATTTATTAGCCTCGTTTTTGAGCCGGCTCGCCCGTTAGGTAACAATTAGGAAGAGAAGAATAAGCTACACAAACCAACCATAATGTATATAATGTATTAACAATATAATTTTTAAAAAATGTTATTTATTTTCTTCTCTCAGAAAAATAGAGTTCACATAAAAAAAATATAGTAATTGATTTTTGTTTAATATTTGAGACTTTGAAATCAATTAAAACTTTATAGTGACAAATGATAAATAAAAGATAGTGTCTGGATGCGCAAAACAACTAAGCAACAATCTCCGAGGAGTTCAATAATCACCACGCATAGTTGAGTATGAAAAGACATATGTACTCAACAACATCATCAATTGATCTTTTACAGCTTGTTCAATGAAACATACGAAGGTTGGTCTACACTGCTCTTTCAGCACTTCACAGATAGCAAAAATAAATTCTTAATTCAAGATGACTTATCAACTAAAGAGAGCAATAACTCAATTTTTAATAAAACACTATTAAAAGTATCATTGTCCCAACGTCATATGCAAAAATCTCCGGTATCTATTTCAACACCAGGTCTCCTAGTAAACGTCTCCACCACCAGAATGCCAAAAACTATAAACATATCAGCTCATGGATACTATTTCATTTTACCCGTACTTTGCAATCAAGGTAAAAGATGATAAGAAAAGCTTCCTATTTATGGAGGAATATGCAAAACTAAGTATCAATATATATACAAGGAAATGATAAGAACTGCAAGCATGAATTCCAATACTAAGGCTTTGAAATCAATGGTGGAGCAACTAGTGATGTGTCATGCTCCGAGAGGATACCCCAGGCATTGTCAACGCTCAAAACTATTGTTGGTCCCAAACAAACTACTTGACTCAATCACTCATTAAACGGAAGATTTAACTTATAAAAGAAAACATTAGTGGGCAAGTCAATCAACATTCGAAAGGCATAACCTATCGACTTCCAAATCAGCCAACTCATAACTCAATAATAAAAATAGTTCAAAAAAAAAAAACTCTGAAGAGAAATATGGATTCGACTCCAACTGTATCTATCACTATTTATGAAGCCTCTATCTAATCATGAGCTGGTGCCGAGATAAGTCTACAACTACCTCAGAAAAAACCTCAACTAACGAGCAATAAAATAGATATGATTCCTCCAAAAGCAATGAGGTCTCACCACTAACTGAGAAGAAGCAGATCGTCAACAAAGTGTCTTCTGAGGATCCCTACCACCTATATCTGTATCATAAAATAATGCAGTGCAAAATGACATCAGTATGTGAAATAGCTAAAAGGAAACACTCTAGGAATACTCAACCTCAAGAATCAAAGTTCAACTCAACAAGATATGCAAGTTTTAAAAATAAAATGATGTTTTTTAATTAAACTCAATCATATGGAATTCTCAATTAAACCAAATCATTCATTAAAGAGATTTTCTCTAACAGACAACCATTATTTATGAGCAAGTGATGACACAGCGCTTTGCACTGCCATTGCCGCAGTCGTCCAATAGCTTGCTAAAGTGAGGAACGATCAACCATCATTGGATCCACAATCAAACAAATCCTCTTTTGGGACTAAGAGGCATAGCTGCCTATCCTATGCTGGCTATGTATTTTAAAGGTTTGAGTTGCTTGAACTCTTATCCAGATCGGTACTCAATACCACTTCCAAATCAATTTATTATGCTCATATCTATCATGTAAAAACATTTCAAGTCACCTCTCCATGTCTCAATGGACTTTTCAAAACTCAATCTTATCTCAACTCATCATATTCTTTCGTTTACAAATCATATACTTTCATCATCAAACACTTCTCACTAAAACTCTTTTCTCAAACCATTGTTTATACTCTTTCATCCTTAGGATTTATTTTTTATATACATCAATAAACATGGATAAAGCTCCAAATAGTTACATTAATATTGATCATCAAAGTCTTTATTCCTCTACTATACCATGGGATAATGCATCGATTTGCTGAAGAAATACACCTGTCAAAAATATATAATTTTGGTGCAGATGCAAACCCCTAAAAAATCTTTCATTCTGGTGAAGAAGTAGACTTGTCAAAAATATTTGATATGCCTCAAAAGCAGCACATGAACACAACCATTATACCTAGTACCTCGGTAGAAAATTCTTCTCTAAATCATCATCAAAATTTTGAGAATGTTTTAGAATTATTTAATATTTTTCCTTAGGAGCAGCAACCCATGACCACTACTAACATTCCTAGTTATTCATTCGTCCTCGATGAGGATGAGGATTATTCATTATCTTATATTTATTCCATGGGAGTGAACAACGTTTCCATATAGCAAGTGGAAGGAGGAACAAGCAAAAATAGTTTCAGTTATGGGATAAATCAAGAAAACCCTAAAACTGTTATCCCTCCGCCTATTGTTATGAAGAAACAAGATAACAATATAATCAATATTTCAAGAAGAAAGGATCAAGAGAATCCTAAAATAAATGACATGATTCCCGAAAAACTAAGGCCCAAAATCCTAATTTTGGAGAAATTAGAAAGAGAGTTGTCCTTGAAATCAAAATTCACCATTAATCAGCCTTTGAGAATTTCACCTAAGGCCAAGGATCCACATATTCTAAAAATTCCACATTTGAAAAGAGATTTCATGAAGCCAACTTATCATTCTAATTTTGGAATATTAGAACAAGAAAAGCTCATGATCTTTAATCAAGGAAGTGACTACATGAAGTCGAAGTTATTTATGAATCATCCATATGGAATTTCATCATGTACTAGGATAGGGAAACAAGAAAACCCTAAGACAAATGGCATGATCCTCCAACAATCAATGCAACATATTCTAACTTTGGAGAAAATAGAAAGTCATCTCATGAAGTCTAAGCAGGAAAAAATGTAAGTGGTGGCTATGGAATTTTGAGTTGCTTGGATAATGAATTTCCTTTTCCCCTTTATTATTGATATGTCCATCCCTGCAAACGGTTTTTCCAGATTTAATCCATTACTTTTTTATTCTGGCCTTTTAATTGGTAAGGATTTAACTTTTAACAGGTCAAAGGATAGTTTTTTTCTCTCAAAAAATCCTTAATTTAGTGTATGTCACCCATGCTTTCTCTGATGGACCCGCCGAACGCCGCCCTTCCGGAGCGTCTAGATGGGCCAAACGTTGCTTCCCCATCGGTGGTCGCACTTTAAGAAGCAATTGCTCGAAAAGTTTCTTATGTTGACTCAGTCACCACCAAATCGGGATCAACCTTGCCTCTTGTGCACCATGAAAGGGATGCAGTTGTTGCTCGACAAGCCACACAAAATGGTATGCCGGCAATCATCTTCAAAAACTCCAACTACTAAGCATCATGGCACTCGAGTGTAAACTTACGATTGTGGGGAAATTTCTCAAGCCAAGACCCCAAATTGATCGAATTCGATCAAGTTTCAAGGATAAAATTGCAGTCAAAGGATCTGCTAAAATTAGTGTGTTCGACAATGTTAACGTCTTCATCGACTTCACTAACATTGGTACAAGGAGTTCTCACCATTGATGGTCAACAAATGTGGCTCCAAAAGTGGTCGCCAGACTTCAAATCGGAGGAGGATCTTCCAATTGCCCCGGTATGGGTACGACTTCCTGATTTACCTTTTCACTTACATACGTGGCACTACATTAAGCAATTGGTTAGCAGCGTTGGTACACCTTTGGAGTTGGAAAATGCAACTAGAAGTAAAACCCGACCTAGCATGGCGAGGTTAGGGCCGTAATTGACCTATTGAAACCACAACCTGATTCGATTTGGGTTGGAGTTGAAAATGATACATCTCTTCTTCGAGGATTTACTCAAAAGCTTGAGAACAAGGACATTCCAAAATATTATAGATTCTGGCAAAAGCTTGGGCATTTGATGGTTTACTGTTGTGCCTTAGAAAGGAAAAAAAATAATTGAAACAAAAGCGTGTGCGAGGCAAACAATAGGCAGTAGCAACAACGAAGGTGCACAAAAGGAGAACAAGTTGATAGGCAACAATGAACAATGAAAACAAGATGAAAATGATGATAACGAGGAAGATGTTGACAATCAAGAAAATAACTATGAAACCATTGTTGGTACTGATAGTAATGTTACTATAGGGACAAGGATGAAAAGCAGGAACAAAGATAGGAATTTTACCTATGAAAAGAACTTCTGTGACTCTCAAAGCAACGCTACAAGCCAAGAAACCAAAGAAGAAGAGGGACAGGAAGAATAAACAGGGAAATAAGATAAATCAGGAAAAGGTGATGGCTACTCAAGTGCAAGATTCTACTGTTACAGTGCCAAATATTAATCAAAATAAGAATCGAGCAGAGGATACTAGAGAGAATGATATTGAAGCTTTCTCGAAAAATGCAATAGAGGGGAAAATGACATTGATGTGGATTCTAACACTCTAAAACAAAACAACATTGGTGAAAATAGTGTTGAGATTGATGATAACTTCCTGAAAAAAAAAGCAACAATGACAGATGCAACAACAATGAATCCCAACAACATGACAACAACATCGAGATGATACAAGAATCTAGTAATATCGAGAGCAAGGCTAAACAGAGGAAGGATCACACCTCAACGAATCTTGAAGAAATTCAAAGACACGAAGAAGAGTCATGTTTTATTCCTTCAAAGACACGAAGAAGAGCATTGGTACTCCTCTAGAATCTGGAAACACACAAAAGCTCAAGCACATCCCCACTGAGAATTTTGAATCTTCTCCTGATGGAAAAATACTGAATGTCTGGGCAGCTGGTAATCCTTCAAATCATAAACCCAAGGAGATAGAAGACATTGAAGGATTGTCACATTTTAAGAAAGAAAGAAATAAGAAAAATGAATTAAAAAAAAAAAACCAAGGTCAAGGAGAATCCTCCTGCCAAAGGAGGATGCACAACTTAGGCCTACCTAAAGTTTTTATGAATAGAGCAATCTTCTAGAATATTCAGGGGGTTAAATCTAAAAAGGCGATCCATAGGCTCAAAAATCTCATCTCTATCAACAAAGTAAAACTGGTAGCGTTACTAGAACCTTTTGTTAGCAAGAACAAGGTCAACTCTTACATGAAGTTCTTGAAATTCCAACATTGTATTTCAAATTCCAATGGCAAAATATGGTTTTTTTTAGAAAGACAATTTCAACACGAGTATCATTTAATGAGCAACAAATGACTATTAAGCTTCAACCATGCTAAACAATCGATAGCTTCAACCATGCTAAATGCACGTCAGTTGAAAGAAGAGATCTTTGGAGTAGCCTAGAAGAGGTTTATCATTTGGCCAATGGGCCATGGTGGATAGGGGGTGACTTTAATGTCATCTTAAGTCCTGATGAAAAATTAGGGCCCAATCCCCATAGGATGAACGAAAGTCTGGATTTCAACAACAGCATGACTAAGTGTGAAGTCACCGACATAGGCTCTGTGGGACCTAAATTCACCTGGTGTAACAAACAGAAGACCAGGGAAATGAATTTGGAAAGGGCTTGACAGAATGTTGATGACCAATGGACTCAGTTCTTCAACACTAATGTCGTTAGATATCTAGCGAGGACTGACTCTGATCATAGATCAATGCGCTCAGTTGTCAGAAAGATCAACACGCAGGTATTAAATACTTTAAATTTCCAGATTTTTGGACAGATCAACCATCTTTTATGCATGTAGTGCAGGAATCTTGGAACACACATGTTCAAGGAAATTCTATGTGGACTCTACAACAAAAACTGAAAAACTCTTGGCAAGAAACTGACACATTGGTCCAATGAAGTAACTGGAAATGTTTTTGAGCAGGTTACTTGGTGGGAGGCAAAAATCTAAGCCTTAAAAAGCTGGAAATTCTCCACAATAATGTTCAATGCAAAGAAGATCTTAATAGAGGTCAAGCAGAATATATTAAATGGATGGGTATTCAGGAAAACCTTCTCAAACAAAAGGCTAAAACGAAATGGTTTGAAGAGAGTGATTGCAACACCAAATACTTTCATAGTTTGATCACAGAAAGGAGAAGAAAATTGCAGCTGCACAGAATTAATTAAAGATCATAGAGATAATTGGGTCCAAGGTGATGAAGAGATTGGATAGGCTGCTACACACCACTACAATAGGATTTTCAATCTCCAACACCAGTTTACTGACAATAGCATTCTAGAGAGCATACAACGGGTCATTACTGAGGAGTGGAATTCTTTACTTACCAGTATTCCTGATCTTGAGGAAATTAAAAATGCTATTTTTAGCATGAGCTCAGATAGTTCTGCTGGTCCCGATGGTTCCAATGGTGTGTTTTATCACAAGTGTTGGGAGGTGATATGACATTCAAAATTTTGTCCAAGCCTTCTTCAGAAGCAAAAATCTAACCAAGTTTTTCTCAAATACCTGCCTTATGCTTATCCCTAAAACTGAATTGTCTTCCACTTCTCAAACCTTAGAACTATTAGCCTTACCAACTTCTCTGCTAAAATCATCACTAAAATTCTCTCTAAAAAGCTTAACCCTCTTCTAGACAAGATCATCTCAGATAACCAAAGTGCTTTTGTTAAAGGTAGGATGATCAATGAGAACGTGCTACTAGCCCAAGAGTTATCTCGAGAGATTAAAAAACAAAATATAACATAATATAAGGGGTGACATGATCATCAAATTGGACATGGTCAAAGCCTACGACGGGATGTCATGGAATTCCCTAATGGTTGTTATGAGAAAGTTCGACTTCTCTGAGAAATGATTAGACATCATTTGGAGACTGTTGTCAGATGTATGGTACTCTACTATCATTAATGATGTCGGGATAATTTTTTTTTCTCTTCTAATCAGGGTCTTAAATAGGGAGATCCTCTCTCTCCTTCTTTGTTTATTATAGGTGTTGTCTAGACTCCTTACCAACCTTAATAATAAGAACTTTACTTCTTTTAGTATGAATACTTCAAATTTTATCATTAAACATTTAGCATATGCTGATGACATTACTATCTTTACAGGTGGAAACTCTAAAGCAATCAAGCTTATTTTGAAACAAGTGAAGAGATATGAAAAAGCATCTGGCCAGAAATTGAATCACGAAAAAATCTTTTTCATCACTGCTCCTAATACCTCTGCTAGTAGAATCAATAGGATGAGAGTTGCTTCTGGGTTTATGGACAAGAATTTTCCTCTCACTTAATTGGGATGTCCAATCTATCATGGCAAAGAAAGAACCTGCTACTTTGAGGGCATGCTGACAGAGATTATAAAAAAATTGAAGGGACGACAGAGTAAAATGCTTTCGTATGGAGGGAAGATGGTTTTGATCAAAAGCGTACTACAATCGATGCCTACATATACTCTCTCGGCTATGAATCCTCCAAAAGGAACTTTGACACTTATTGAAAAATACTTTGAAAATTTCCTTTGGGGAAGAAAAGAGGGCATAGACAACTAGACAAGTATTATTGGTCTTCCTGGGAGAGTTTGTACTTTCCTAAAGAAGAAGGGGCGACAGAGGTGAGGAAATTGGAAGATATTGCTAATGCTTTCATCTTGAAGAGGTGGTGGAGGTTCAAAAGTCATCCTTCTCTTTGGGCTTTTTTTTTTAGAGCTAAGTACTATAAAAGATCCCATCCCATCTCTAAAGTCATTGCTTCTTCTGATTCTCATGCCTAGAAAAGTATGTCGAAGATTAGAGACAAGGCTGAGCCCAATATCATGAGGAAAATTCAATCTGGGAGTTCTAGTTTTTGGTGGGATAACTGGACAGGCAATGGTGCCCTAGCCAAATTATTTCCTAGGCGTGGAGAAAGAGCTAAAATCTCTATGAAGCAATTTATGGTTAATGGTGGCTGGAATATTGTGAAGTTGAATCAACATCTTCCCGATCAGCTTATAAATGACATAATAGGGATCCATATAGGCAACAATGATGATAATGACTATCCACTGTGGAACACTACCGACAATGGTTTCTTTACTAACAAGGTTGCCTGGGAACTTGTTAGAACCCAAAAATCTAAACATGAATTCATGAACAAGATTTGGCACTCTAAAGTCCCTTTCAAAGTTTCCTTTCTGACTAGGAGAATTATGAAAAAAAAGCGACCCTTTCAAGACACTTTGTATAGATTTGGAATTAACAGAAATTTAACTTGTTTTTGTTGTAGGAATCCACAACCAGAAACACTAAAACATGCATTCGTTGCTAGTGAAGCAGCCTGTTTTCTTTGGACCTCTATTGGGAATCCTCTTGGGATCACTCACAATAATGAGCCTATCAATAGTGTTTTCAAGAAGTGGTGGAACATAAAACCCAAGAACAAAGTCCACCAATGGATCTTGCACATCGCACCCATTTTTATATGCTATGAATTGTGGAAGAAAAGATGTCCTTATCGATATGGAACACAACAAAAATTACATACTATTACAATGGTGTTCCGAGGGATATGGTGTAGTAGGAACAATGTTTCTAAACTTTTCCCTCTTTTTAATAATGTTACCTTATGGACTGATTTTTGTGATATTGCAGAAAGGATCACACCAATAAAAAAATTGACTCAAGTCAAATGGAGCACACCTCAGATAGGCACCATTAAACACTGATGGAAGCTTTCTATTGGATATAGGAAGGATTGAAATTGAAGGGATAGCCAGGGATAGCAATGGAGAGTTGGTGATGGCCTTTTCAATTCCTGTGGCATGTACAAGCAGCAACATGTCAGAGACATCGGCAATCCAGTTTGGTAGGAAATGTTGTAGCCAACAAGGCTTAACTAATTTCACTCTTGAGCTAGACTCCATGATCAATGTAAATTCGGTGAACAACAAAGAGCAGCAACAACTTTAAGCTTAGGCAAATCATCGACAGTATCATTAAGATAGTGGATCAATCGAATGCCCAAGTGACTCATTGTTTTAGAGAAAGCAATCATGTTGCAGACTATTTAGTGAAATGGGCTGCAAGGCTGAACCAAACGATGTTTCGAACATCTTTTAGGCAACTCTTCGAAATTGCTAAAGGTGCATACTTTCTGGATAAGTGTCAAATGCATCAAATTAGGACAAAATTTGATTAGGCTGTTAGTTGATTTGTGTGCATATGAATTTTGCCTTTAGATTTATATCCTCCAATATGAGATTATAATCCTCTGGTTTTGAGGGGACTAGTTCACCATGGTGTTGTAATGGAGGTACAGCTTTAGCCCCCCTCGTTTTTGTTTCCCACAAATACAACATGGGTCAGCTATACTGGGTAATTTTTTCCCCCCTTTATTATTGATATGTCAATTTCTTTTGTTTAGATATTCCCTAAAAAATATTAAATCAATTCTTAGATGTAAGTAAACTTTGTTCTTGTCATTTTGATTTAGCAGTATCTATGGAGGTCCTATAAGGAGGTCACCTAATAGGATAAGCTCAAGATATTCCACTCAAGTTGCTGAAACTGGCAAACAAAACCATAACAACAAAGAAGCTTTGGTCGGAAGAAATTCAAATCTTGCTAACCAATCAAATCATAACTTCCAACATTCTCCCACATATACTCATGAGATCACGAACAAGGTAATGTTGTTCATTTTTCTTAGAATCATGTAAGCATTAAAAGTGATTGTTTGAGACAGTTAGGTATATTCAAAAAAGAATATCCCAAAGTATCAGTGTCAAAAAATATCTAAGATTTCTACCTAGCTAGGTTGAAAATGAAAATTTTAAATTACACCATCTTATCGATATTTTTATTATTTGGCTTTACAAGTGTTACTAGCAACTTTCATCATTTGCTTTCTCTTGTTTTTTTTTTTTGGAGGGGGGCTCAATAGTTCAAAGGAGTTGCAACTGGACAAGAGTTAAATGAATATATTCAAAGGTACAGCTATTCCAATCAAGCAATTACATTGAGAAGTTTGAATAGTAAGAAAGGCAATGAAGATGGAGCTGGGCCAGTTACAGTCTTCTTGGACGCAAAGCTGGAACACACAAGACAACCACTTCAATACGACAACCAACTGGCCTCGAAACCCATTTCAGTAATTTTGGAATCTTGTTTACATTATTTTACAAGTTTTGTACTCATGACAACAGATTTAGGACTGTACACAGTTCTTTTTAATTTTTTTTATTTGCACCGGGTGTTCGAGTCTCTTAGAGCCCTGACTAATCTCGGGGTGCACAGGCCCTTGGCAAAGAGTTTCCTGCAAGTGCACCAGGATTAATTCAGGTTTTACCCAGTCCGATGGCCCTCAGAAATTGTTTGCACCTAGTGGGTTTCGATCTTAAGACCTTGAAAGGGAGCAAACCCCAAGGCTCAAGACTATTACCACAAGGCCAACCCCTGAGGATTAGTTTTTTTTTAAGTTTTGCAATGTATTTTATGAAATCTTGATTTTAAGACTTCACTTTGCTATTTTTTAATATTTATTTTGCGTTTTCATAAATATTTAGTTTGGTTAATGATTGCTCATTTATCGATGAGTCAGGATAGGTATTATCATGACCTTAATTTTTCGACCTGATAGGTCAAGAATAAACTTAATATTTTTCTTTAATATTATGGGATAAAAAATTTTATTTTGTGTAGCGTTATGTATTTCGGTCTTGTAAATGACTCTCTAAAGTGTCATAACGCAATATCAAAAATTTGACTGCATTGTTAATTTAATATTCTAAGCAATTTAATTTCATACTTTAGTTACTTTATATGACAATAAATCATTTTTATTAT
>JAOTQR010000092.1:15833582-15855539 GCA_025774065.1 Solanum ossicruentum | reverse complement strand
GAAATTTAAAATATATATATATATATATATATATATATAATACTCTTATGTCAGATTTCGTCATAACTTATATAATTATGATTCACAAGAAAAAATATAAGTCCATTACTTTATTCAATAATAAATTATGCTTTAATTAAAAATTAAAATACTAACAAAATAAATGCTAATGAAAAAATTAAATCTTAATTGAAACATGATAATGAGAGTCAAAATTTTAAAAGATCAAGACTTTTCCTACTCCGTTCCATCCTATTATCAACCCTAGCTGAAACTCTTGATTTCTGAGTAGTCCGATAGATATCACACATTCATACATATTTGTATCATATAATAAGCACCGAGATTATTAGCAAAATATTATTCATCTTTTTACTTTTAAAAATAAACTTGATGTTAAAATGATTATTTAATTTTTTTTTCCTAATATAGAACTTCAATCGATTATATCATGAATTTTTTTCTTATGCAAACTATTAAGAACTTCAATGAAGTAATTATTTATCATGAAGTTTTTTATTATGTAACCTATTAAGAACTTCAAAACCATTTTTTTTCCTTATGTAACCTATTAAGAACTTCAAAACCTTTTTTTTTTCATCTTATAGAAAATGGATAAAAATCATTTTTCCCTTTCTAACTTTGCTTTAAAAGGAAAGCATCCTCTAACTTTAAGCAGTTGACATTTTCCTATCTTATCCTATAAAATTATAATATTTATATTCCCTTTGCCATTATTAATTTCATTGACTATAAATGTCAAATTAAGTACTCATTCATACCTATTTTTTCTTTCCATTATGAATCTCATTGACCATTTTATTTATTTAAAAATGTCAAATTAAGTACTCATTCATATATTAAGTAGATTATTTTATTATAAATTGTAATTTAAATTCATTTTTAGGTGTAAGTAAAACAGTTCTCTTAGTTTCATTGTTTTCCAAATACAACTAGGTATAATGATATGATTCAGAACGCTTCTTTTTCTTTCAGCTTAAGTGTCTGTTTATTTCAAACAGATGAAGTATTATACTCTCTCCGTTTTATTTTAGTTGTCATGATAAAATTTGACATAATAGAAAAATTAATTAGATGCAGTGTTTGATTAATATATCTCTTATACACAATTAAACATTTATCAATATTATATGTGGCTCTTAATTTTAAAATAATTAATATTAAGGACAAAATTAGAAAAAGATAATTATTGATTATCTAAATGAATTTAAACTTTGTGCACTGTAGTGTATTAAATAATTTACACTATCAGGTAAATTAAATAATTACTATCAGATTTATATAATTAAAAGTTAGGAAAATATTAAAACTAGAATCCTAATTATACTTTAACTAAATTAGTTATTATTTCCTTTTACAACATAAATCAAATCTAACTTTTTTCATATTTCTCTCTCAACAAAATCATCATGATTAATAACATAATTCTTAATCTCAAATACTGTTAAATTGTAAGAAATAATTCTTCCATGTTTCAACTTTTAATTTTGGAGAGAAAAATATTTGCATCAAAATTTATAATATCTGAAATCTTTTCTAAGGCTATTAAATTTTTTCTTAAAAAAAGAATTTGAATGAACATTTGAAGTGCAAATATCAAATAAGAATCTACAACAAAATCTTAAGATTTAATTATCATGTTAAAGAAAGATGAATACAGGGTTAAAACATAAGCAAAGAAAGATAACTTGGAGAATTTTAGGAAATGTTTTTGAATTTTAAAAAATAAATTTAAAAATAGGAGAAAGAAGAAAAAGAAAAACTTAGAAAGAATAGGTAACTTGCAAATAACTGCAATAATAGGTCAACTTTATGTGATGGTGTAAAATATTTTATACACTAAAGATGCATAAAAATTAAACTCTATCTAAATTGACAATTATTTTAATATATGTGACGATTAAAGCGGGACGACAAGTATATCGTAGGGTTGGTACTTCTTATTAAACCGCTATGCAACTCAACCTAACCTATTACCTTCTAAATCTACATCATTAGTTAATCCCCAAACTCCAAGCAACGGGACTCTATAAAAGCATACTAATTATTCAGACCATATCTTAATTAACGCCATATTGCTCAAGTATAATTATCTAATGGACACAATGCTTAATAATAACATTGGCTTTAATCAGCTAATAGAAGCTGAAGCTCGAAGTTGGGATCACATTTTGAGTTATTTGCGTCCTCTATGTATAAAATGCGCAATTCAATTAGGAATTCCTGATATAGTTCACAAAAATGCGAATCCAATGATGTCTCTTTCTGATCTTATTGCCGCTTTACCAAATTTGAACCCTTCAAAAACTACCTTTATCCCCATTTTAATGCGAGTTTTAGTTGATTTTGGCCTTTTCAATCACCACCCCCACGAACAAGGAGATGGCTATTCGCTCACTAGCGTGGGCCGTCTCCTTGTTGAAAATGTCGCCTTTGGGAAAAGGTCATTTTTCCTTTTTGCCCAGCATCCCGTTGTACTGAGCACGGCTGCTTCCATGGGGAAATGGTTGCAAGACGATCTCCCAACTGCATTTGAAACGGCCTACGGGAGATCCCATTGGGATTATTGCGCTGAAAATCCCGAGTTCAATGGTGTTTTCAACAGTGCAATGGCTGGTGATTCGAGATTGATCTCCAATTTATTGATTTCTGATGGTTGTGCGGGAGTCTTTGAGGGCTTGACGTCATTGGTGGATGTCGCAGGTGGCACCGGCGCAGTGGCGATGGCTATTGCCGGAGCTTTTCCGAGCTTGAAATGCATTGTGCTTGATCTCCCTCATGTCATAGGGGAACGAAAGGGAACCGCAAACTTGGAGTTTGTTGCCGGGAATATGTTTGATAAAATTCCTCAGGCTAATGCAATCTTACTCAAGGTACGTATTTGTGATGTTACTACTATAATGTAAATTTTTCTAACTATTTACTTATTCATTAATTGTCGATGGAATATAGTTCATTTTGCACAATTGGAGCGATGAAAATTGCGTGAAGTTGTTGAAGAAATGCAAAGAGTCAATTCCCAGTAAAGAAAAGGGAGGGAAAGTGATAATCATTGACATGGTAATGGAGGATAATTGTAGCAATGAGCAGCTTGTTCAATCACAACACTTGATGGACTTATTAATGAGGATTACTCATGCTTCCAAAGAGAGAACTGAAAAAGAATGGAAAAAACTCTTTTTGAATGCTGGTTTTAGTAAATATAAAATAATAACTTCTCTTGGATTGAGGTCTTTAATTGAAATTTATCCTTAAAAAATTACTCATATTTTAATTTAACTTTCTGTATGAAATAACTTTCTCTGTTTGGAGTCTCATTCATCCAAGAATGAGGTTGATTTACTTGTACTAAAATATTAATGCAGCACTATGCTTGCTTTTCTAATATAACCTAATAAAAATATTTGTAATTGTTATATGTAGGGTTTTCAATTTTTTATTTATCTGTTTTTGTAGCTAAAGTATATAGTATAGGAAGCACTAATGTACAGTGGGTCAAAAACAGTAATTTGCATAGGAAAAATGACGCGAATAAGCAAAGATATACTAATTAATTAATTAACATGGTTATTATTTGAATTAATTATAGCTCATTGCAAATATCTAGTTGTAATTATAATTTGAGTTTTGTATAATTCGCACCATTTATATAAATGTTATGCACGAATCAAATTATATAGTGAAATATACAAAATTGTTGATTGTATAGTGAAATATTGTTGAGACACAAAAGTCCCACATTGGTCCTTAATAGGATGGGTGGACTCCTTATAAGGATTAGGCAATCCTCCTCCCTTTGAGCTAGCTTTTGGGGTGTGAGTTAGGCCTAATACCTTCTTCAACATGGTATATGCTTAAGAGGATGGGTGAACTCCTTATAAGGATTAGGCAATCCTCTTCCCTTTAAGCTAGCTTTTGGGTGTGAGTTAGGCCTAATACCTTCTTCAACAAATATACAAATATTGTTAATTGTATAACGAATTATATAAACATTTTGCACCAATTGTATAGCGAATATATATACAAAACATATACAAAAACTGCAAATTGTATGACGAATTATATAGATGTTGCGCACGAATTGTATAGCGAAATATATATACAAATGCTGTACAAAAATTGTGAATTGTATAACGAATTACACAAACGTTGTACACGAATAGTATAGCGAAATATATATACGTATATTATAAAAAACTGTAAATTGTATAGCAAATTATATAAATGTCACTATAACTATAGTTACGATATATAGTTACAAAAACTATAAATATGAAGCTTAATTAATATATTTTTGAGCGATAATATGCAAGAATATTTAATTAATGAAGAAGACGGTTATTCGCTCACCAATATTGATCACCTCGTTGTGGAATATTATGTCACCTTTTCAATTGGGTAAATGAAGCACTAATGTACTATGGGCCAAAACCAACGCCTTTTCTGCAGGAAAAAAGAATTGAACTTTATATTTATTTATGTAAATTAAAATATAATTTAAACAGTTAAATTAATACAAAAACACATACATTATTTAATTATGATTAGCTGACTGGAATACATATAGATTAATAGATGAAAGAGTGCAAAATTTATATTATTTTGATATTCATTGTGAAATTTTTACTAGGAGTGTTCTGATAAAATATTTCGTAATAATATAATCTTATTCAAGGTATTTTTTTAAAGTTAATTTAATCATTCTTCAGGGGTTAATGTAGGTATAAATATTGAATTTATTCATTATAATTAACTTGGCTTCACTATAAAATTATTTTTTTTGTCTCAATATTTACTTGAAGTGTCCCACCTCCATAAATAAGATGATGGATGCGGGGTAGGCATATGAAAGAGTGGTCTTAAATGACTGCAATAATTATATCACTCATTTGAGAAAAAAGAAATTGCAGTTAACGAGATTATTTATATTAAATATTTTTTTATATTAGGATATATTTTTTGATAAAGATTTTGTTATTAATTTTAATTTGAACTTCTTATAATGATGTTTATTTATATAGTTACATTTTGATAGTTATATCAAATAAAAAAAATGATTTTAGTAGTTAAATTAATTTAGAAAAGCATACATTATTTAATCATGATTAATTGACAATTGAATATGTAGATGAAAGACAAATATTTCATTGATTTGGTGCAAAATTTATATTATTTGTATATTCATCTTGAAATTTGTTTTTAGAAATGTACTGATAAAATAATTCCTACTAATACATTCTTACTCTAGATATTTTTTTTGAAGTTAATTTGGGGTTAACTTTGGTATTGATATTAATTTTTATCCATTAAGATGAAAATTACAAAATTATTTTTGTTGCGTTAAAATAACTAGACTTACGTACTATTTTTTTGTCTCAATATTTATTGGAGGTGTTCCGCATCCAAAAGAGCGATCTTCAATGACTGCAATAATTATATCATCTATTTTACTAAACTTTTCTTTTAGCTTACCGAGTTGTTCTTCATTTTTTACTTATCACGATTCGATTTTTTAGGTCATGATGCCGTCTATTAGATCCCGACTACATATAATGTAAGTAAGGATAACCTAATCAAAAACCTAAAAGTCACTCGTACAGAGCTACTATAGACTCAAAATAATAATATATATATATATATATATATATATATATAGAGAGAGAGAGAGAGAGAGAGAGAGATCCAAAATAATATAATATAAATACAAGTCAAAACTATGTATACAAGGCTAGTCTCTGAATACAAAGACGACCAAATAGACGAAAAGAGATTATAGAAGATCGCAAAAATTGCTCGGTACTCACCAAAAATCTCTTGAAGCGTGCGGCTCTAAAACCACCTTATCACGACCCTACTTTTGTAAATTTGCTCGTGATGCAAGTCAGAGTACGAGCCGCGACCGCTTTTTCAAATTTTTTTTGGGTCATAAAATTTGTCTAAAAGTTAGTTTGAAACGTCATTGTTACCCCCCAAAAAACTGCATCATTAAATCAATCCTTAAATTCCAAGCATTAGGTCTCTCTACATATATGCATAAACAAAAAGGTAGTATTATGTACTAGTTCATATTTTAATTATCGGAGTCCTTATTAGGAATAATTCTATTGCACAATGCTCAATAACAATAACATTTGCTCTAGTGAGCTGACAGAAGCTGAAGCTAGAAGTTTGGATATTGTGAGTAATACGCATTCGTTATGTATAAAATGCGCAATGAAATTAAACATTCCAAATATCCTTCACAAAAATGCGAATCCAATCATGTCTCTTAATGATCTTATTGCCGCTTTGCCAAATTTGAACCCTTCAAAAATCAGCTTCATCCCAATTTTAATGCGAGTTTTAGTTGATTTTGGCATTTTCAATTTCCACCAACAACCACAAGGAGACGGCTATTCGCTCACCGATGTTGGCCGTGCTCTTGTGGAAAATGACCGCTCTAACAACAGATCACTTTTTCTTTTTTCCCAATATCTGTTGAAAACAATCGCTTCCTTGAATGATTGGTTATGGAATGATCTTCCTACTGCCTTTGAAACGGCACATGGAAAATCTTTTTGGGATTATTGCGCTGAAAAGCCTGAATTTAGCGGTGTTTTCAATGATGTAATGGAAGGTGATTCGAGATTGATCTCCAGTTTATTGGTTTCTGATTGTTGTAAGTCCGTCTTCGAGGGCTTGACCTCGTTGGTGGATGTTGGAGGCGGCACGGGTGCAGTTGCCATGGCCATTGCTGAAGCTTTCCCTAACTTAAAATGCACTGTGCTTGATCTCCCTCATGCCATAGGTGACAGAAAGGAAATTGAAAACGTGGAGTTTGTTGTGGGGAATATGTTTGATAAAATTCCTCAAGCTAATGCAATTTTACTCAAGGTATGTAGTCTTTAATTATGACAAAATCTATTGGAAATTACACACAATTTTATAACTTTAGGTTTTGGTTTTAATATGTAATCATAGTGGATAAATTTTATTAATCTTATTGTCATCGGTGGGTACAATTTATTTAGAGAGAGGTGTTGGAAACACTAATGAATTTGGCGTAGGTTATTAGTTGGTTCACATTATTAGTTTTATCTTTGAACTATGCACAATTCATTAGTTGGCTGGCCTTATTAGTTTTAGTCTTGAACTATTGACCGTCTTAATTAAAAACATCTTTTTATTTGACTAACTAAACTAAAATACACTTTCGATCTACTACAATTGTTAAAAGTGCCCCTTAACAAGAATTTAGGGGTGTATTTAATTCATGTTAGAAAATCAAGGGTGTATTTAAATTCAATTAGTCAAGTAAAGGAGTGTTTTTAACACTGTCAATAATCGAAGATGAAACTAATAATTCATGGCAAGTTTAGAGGTATTTTTTATAGTTAGTTTCATTTATTTATTTTAATGAAACAAAGAAAAGTTTTGTGACATAACTATTATAGTAACTAGAGCAACTAGAAAAGAAAGTTTGTGATGTTACTATTCAAGTGGAAATATTCCTAGCTATTTCCAGTAGTAATGAATTAATGATAATTATTTCATGGTGAAACAGTGGATTTTGCATGATTGGAATGATGAAAATTGTGTGAAGTTATTGAAGAAATGCAGAGAGTCAATTCCGAGTAAGAAGAACGGAGGGAAAGTGATAATTATTGACATGGTAGTGGAGGAAAATTGCAGCAATGAGCAAGTTGTTCGATCACAAAACTTGATGGAGTTTATAATGAGGATTCTTTTTGATTCCAAAGAGAGAAATGAGAAAGAATGGGGAAAACTCTTCTTGAATGCTGGTTTTAGCGAATACAAAATAATAATCTCTTTTCGTTCGAAGTCTTTAATTGAAATTTATCCTTAAATAACACATGTTTTTCCTATGTTATATATTATATAGTATGTGTTAAGGTACTATAATGTATTGACGAAATTTGGAAAGCACTTAGTTTTATTTTTTTTTAAGAATGTCAATCTCAATAACTACTATGTTCTCCCTCCTGGATTATATATTTACTGTTTTTAATAAAACTTATTCTGAAATAGTTTGGGAAAAATATCTCTTCTTATGATTATAATTATATGTTCTTACTTCTCTGTTTGCGTAGAAAAAAAAAATAGAAAAAGATGTTTGGAGTCGTTATGTGACTTCTTCAATTTTTATTTTTCTGGGTCTAAAGTAAAAATTGTACGGAGCACTAATGTACCATGGGTAAAGCAAATACTTAATAGCAATTACATTATAAATCAATTCACAATTTAAAATGTGTAAATTTTTGGGATAATAATTTAAATTAATATATAAAATAATTGAGTTCATAAAGATATATATATACACACACATACATACATATACACAAGCACACACTAGATAATACCCAATATAATTTCATATATTTTTTTCCAGTAAACAACTTCATATATTATTTTATAATTTGTATCAAATATTTATGCGATATAAATGCATCATTTACAATAAGAGATTGAAAGACTAAATTCTAAGAAATTCCATACATAAAAGAAATAGAAAAGTGTGTTAGATTATGAATTAACACATTTCATGCTTTAAAAAAAAAATCATTCTTCGTATATTTTCACAAGTGGTATCAATTTTCCATAGTGATTATCTTATATTTATAATATTTGCACAACAAGCTTTGCATCTGATAATATATACAAATCTTTGATCAATCCATTAGTAAAACAAAATTCAAAGCCTTTCAAATTTCTATTACTCAACTCAAGTATAATTTTCTGTAGTTAGCTTTGTCGATGAATTATGATTATTTAATTATTGTCTTTGAAGTAGAAATAGTTTTATTTATTTTGCAGCTAGTATTGATAAAATTTCTCATAAAGTTGATTTCTAATTCTGTCGCAATAAAAACAATTATAAAAGCAATTTTATTTTTATATATAATACTGATAATTATCTTAATATTAAATTTTAAATGTAATTAATTAAATAAATTGATATTGAGCTCTAAATATAATATCGTAAAATAAAACTTTGAGTCGTACCCCCATAAAATAACCAATATACTTATTTTTTTCAAATTCTTTTTTCCTTTATGTTTTTTAGTTTTTTTCCTTTTATATTTTTCAACATAGTCCTTTTCCATTGACATTCTCTTTGGTTGTTGTTCTTTTTTTTTTTTTTTTTAACTCCTCATTTGCTTAGTTTGTATTTTAATATTCCTCTAAATTTGAACATTAAACTTTTTCCCCTCAAATTTTTCTTTGTTAAATAGTTTATCATATTTGATATTAAGATAATATCCTACATAAAAATGAAAAATAAATAAATTTTATTAATTAATTTCTTGATAGCATTATTTTCACTTTGAATCACTAAATTTGATATTCTATTTAAATTAAATAATAACATCGAAACATTAATAATCAAGATACGAACTTTAGCAATGGTTATATTATGTAACTTAATACCAAAAATATGTTTATGCAGTAATTCTTAAAAAATATTTTTTAGGAACAAAAAAATTAACTATTTAAATATATTTTATTTTAAATTAGTTCAAATTTTTTTTCTAAAATATACCCAAACAAACTTAATATTTATTATCATTTATCAAAAATTAATTGATAGAAACTTTTTATTTTAATGCAATTAGAAAAATTTCATGCTTTAAAGACAATTGCATAAAACTTTTTGCTTTTCATTGATTTTTTTGAACAAAATAAAATTTCTGAAAATATCCGAAATACGTCAAAATTGAAAATAACTCTCCTTCTCCGATAATAAGCCTATATCAAAAATAAAAATATGTATAGATTCTTCTAGAGTTTTATTGGAATAATTACATCCAGTGGCTCATTCACAATTCGTTTATTTACAAATAAATTGGTCAACTTTTAATTTCGAAAACCAAATATGGCCATTTGCCCAATATATATGCACCAAATATAGCCCTTAAGCTATCTTGGTTCAGTGGGAGTGAATTTGGCCATTGCTGTAATTAGTTCTTCATATCACCGACCATTCTGCCACAAACTTTAAAATTTTTTCTCAATTATTTGGCACTATTTTGTTTGTTAATTCAGAACAGAGGTGACGAAGACTCTCTGCAGTCTGGAAGCTGCTGGGTTTTTGCTAATTCCATGTAATTTTGTTCGATGGGGATTGAAATTCAGCTTCAGAGGTTATGCTGTCTGCTGAGCGTTAAAAAATTGTTATCAATTTTTGGAATTGTTGTAGCTGTTGTTGCCCTGCTATCCCATTTACTAGCACTTCCATATGAGCATGGAGTTGGGTTCGAAGCTGAAACTGATTTGGCCATTGATGAAAACAGGAGTAATGTGGAAGTTGATTCAGTGTTTGGGATTCAGAAATCGGGCACCAGTAATTATCCGGAGAAGAGATTGAATGCAAATTCAACGATAGGGTTTCATTTGAATATGAGTACATATTCAAGTGAAGGGGAAATTAGGACTGAATCGGCTCAGATTTTGCAGCTTAAGTCAGATGTAGTTCGTCCAAGTCTTCGGGAGGATGTGGTTGCAGATACCGGTAATAAGACGTCGGCGTTAATGGACAATGAGGCAACGGGTTCCAATTCGAATGTGTTACGAGCTGGTTTCGCGAGTAAAAGAAGACGACCAGCATCAATATCCTTCATGAACTATTTAGTGCAGCAAAATTCTAGTATTAATTTAGTGGTATGACTGTAGATGTCAGTTCTAATTACTTGCGTGAAGGTTAATTACCAAAATATTTCAGCTATCTAACTGTTTGACTTGTTGATTGTAGAGATCAAAATGGCGTTCTGCGCGTGAAAGGGAACTCCGAAATGCAAAGCTTCAGATTGAAAGTTCTCCGATAATTAGAAATATTCCAGAACTGCATGCATCTATCTTTCGAAATTATTCCAAGTTTAGGAGGTAACTGGATTTGTTATTAATTCTTGTAGTCACCACTTATATCAATGTGTTTATGCTTTACTGTATGGTGAGATGCTTTATGCAATAGATATAATTGCAACTCATTTGTTCATTACCAAAATCTAGAGTCTTCCTGCTGCTGCAATATATGCAAATTTAGCTATTACATTGATTTGGCAGATGAGGGGATAAGGAGGACTAGGATTAGGATAGAAGGTCAGTAGGTAATTAAGCATTGTTTTGTTTTCCCTATTAGTATTGTTACTCTCCTGCCATCTTTTTCTTTGATTTCCTTTTGTATTGGATGTTGTTTTTATTACCTTTTGCTTAGGTTATCTCATTATTTGTTATTGCTACTATTCTTTTCTCCATTATTTTTAGCATGACTTTCGCTAGTGTATTTTCTCTTCATATTGTTTTCTATATATGCGTTACTTAGACCGACGGTCCGTAGGAAACAGCCTCTCATCTTTACAAGATAGGGTTAAGGTTGTGTACACAGTATGCTCCCTAGACGCTACTTATGCGACTATACTAGGTTTGTTGTTGTTGTATTGGTTTGGCAGATAGGAAATGCTAGAAATCTTATGAAAAATACTTCAACATGAACAGTTGTACAAAGTTCTCACGGCTTGAGGCATGTCAAAATACACCATCTTTAATGATATTTCACTTGGTATAGGTGTATCCAGAAGATTCAACAAGCTCTTCTAGTATATACCTAGGAGTCAGAATATAACAAAGATTTAATAAATGAAAATCCAGCACTACGAAATATGAGAAGAATCAAGAGAAAGATTGTTCTACTTTGTTCCATGAGTTCAAGAGGAAGACTTGGTTTATTGTCAAGAAATGGACCTCTGCCTCTATCTTCATCCTATTGATGATAAAGGACATTTATAATGAAGAAATGAGCACACCATGGTGCAATCTAACATTCAACAATTATGGCATAGTTAAAGGCTATTCAATTCTACTGAAGGTTAGCCATTCAAAGACCAAATTCAATTGAACAAATTAAATGAGTGAATGAAGTAATTGAAGGCTAATAAATGTTCTCACAAAATAGAGTTGAAAGTTCTCAAAAATGAATACTATATTTTTGAGATATTAGTATTATTTTTCCAACAGAAAATGCTTGATAAAAGTTTGTCAACTGAGAGCATTGATTCCTCCATGCTAGAATTGCTCTTTTTTCTGGATCTATACAGTTACTTGAATATTAAATCTTGAGAAAATTGTATCCCTGTTTTACAAGTACAACTATATAGTTATTTGCTTTAAACTTAGTCCATAAGCTGATTAATTGTATTGTTACATTCTTTTATGCATAGTTTTGTTTCAAGATGACCTGCCTGGTAATGTCCTGTGCTCAACGAATAGAGTTCTTGCATTTGTTGCTATGAGATTGTGATACATTATAGACATTTGCTAGACAGTTTCAATTTGTACTTTCATCGAATCAAATAATCAGCCTTGTTTTGGGGGAAAATATGTTTCAGTTGTTTGAATTGTTTCATCCTTTTGCAGGAGCTATGAGCTGATGGAACATGTCCTTAAAGTTTATGTTTATAAAGAAGGGGAAAAACCAATATTCCATCAGCCGTACCTGCGAGGTATTTATGCTTCTGAAGGGTGGTTCATGAAACTGATGGAGAAAAACAAACAATATCTTGTGAAAGATCCCAAAAAGGCTCACTTATTTTATTTGCCTTTTAGTTCTCTGAAACTAAGAGAAGCTCTATCAAAACAAAATTTTACTCATCAGAAAGATTTGGAAAACCATCTGAGCAATTACATTGGAAGAATTTCTAGAAAATATCCTTTCTGGAATAGAAGCAGAGGAGCTGATCATTTCTTTGTTTCATGTCATGATTGGGTATGATTTTTCTTGAACTGGCTCGTTATGAATGTTGTGGTTCATAGTGCTTTGGCAGTCTAATTGTGTCAATCTACTCATTCTCCCAAGAAACCTTTTTCTGACAACTTAAGGGACACGAAGGATAAAGGAGCTTTTTCTCTTCGATTAAAAAATTTGTAGTCGAAGCATATTGTTATGTTTTTCTTTCATTTCTTTGGAAAAAGGTAGAGTTTTGAAGAATTATTAGATGTTTTCTGAATCTGCAACTTGGATGGCATCCTTTTTCACAAATCTGGAGTACTATCTCCTTCAACACTTTATGTTGCTGTGAGGTGTCCATCTATCATTCTTTTACTAAAAGTAAAAATACTTTATAGGCACCCCGACTCACAAGGAAGAACATGGAAACCTGTGTTAGAGTCCTCTGCAATTCAAATATAGCTGGAGGCTTCAAGATAGGGAAGGATGTCTCTCTGCCAGTAACCTATGTTCGTTCAGCTGAAAACCCACTCAAAGATTTGGGAGGAAATCCTCCTTCAGCAAGACCTGTGCTTGCCTTTTTCGCTGGTGGTATTCATGGTTATCTCCGTCCTATCTTATTGCAACATTGGAGTAACAGAGAACCTGATATGAAGATTTTTGGGCCTATGCCTCGTGATCCTGAGGGTAAAGCAAAATACAGGGAACTTATGAAAAGCAGCAAATATTGCATATGTGCGAGGGGTTATGAAGTCCATACTCCAAGAGTCGTGGAGTCCATACACTATGAGTGTGTACCCGTGATCATATCAGATAATTATGTGCCACCTTTCTTTGAAGTTTTTGACTGGGAATCATTTTCTGTCTTTGTGTTGGAGAAAGATGTTCCGGACTTGAGAAACATCCTCCTTTCAATTCCCGAGGAGAAGTACATGAAGATGCAGCATAGGCTGAAGTTGGTTCAACAGTATTTCCTTTGGCACAAAAATCCTGTTAAGTATGACTTGTTTCACATGATCCTTCACTCAATTTGGTATAACAGAGTATTGCAGGTAAAATCTAAATAAGGATGTCAAAGGACTTCAGGATTTTTAATATGGAGGGACATGGGCACATAGGAGAAAATCCCTATAAAAGGCTTAGCACTGAGTAATGAGCGGAGGAGATGCAGATATCCCCGATGATTTGAACGCTTGAAAGATCATGTGCAGTACCAGATATGATCAGACTGTTTTATACACGAATGTTCCTGCCTGGTAACTTCTTAAGCTTAACTAATGAATTGCTATCATTGGCAAGCTGAAGTAAGCACCAAGCGCTGATGCCTCATAGTATCCTTGCACCCCGTGTACATACTTGTATAATTCTCTTGTATACTTGTATAATGCTCTGATAATTTACCTATCGTTTCCATTTATCTGTAGAAGAACTTCCTAGCTCTCTTCCCAATGAATTTATCATACCCACCACATTCCTCTCAAGTGGAATGACACCCAAATTCTTTGATAGCCTAACAATTCGAGTTTTGATTCATTTTGTTTCTCGTTTTCTCAATTTTGTTCTTGCATTAGTGCTTGTAGAGTTGTTGACCTTAATTAAAACATCGCAATGGGTTTTTATAGTTCTTTGGAAGGATTTTGATCTTTCCGCTTTCTCCTTCTCATGTAAAGTGGAATTTACGATCCGGATGTATTACAACGCCATAGAGTGTGGCCCTTCCCCGCACCCGCATGAATGCTGGATGCACCGGGCTGCTCTTTTTTGTGTGTGCTTTAATTGTTTATGGCTATAAAAAGATTGTAGGGAGAGTTTTCAGATGGCTGTTCAAGTTGCTTAAAGGTCCATAATTTGCAGTTTGCACGCACTTTCTACAAGAAATATTTTTCTGTTTTTGGCAATCTCATTGATCCAAGAGAATGGAAGTTGATTTATATCATTATAGGCAACCGCACTGCTCTTATGGATTATATTAGTGACTTTGATCTTTCTATTTTTGTTAAAACCAACTAGTACTATTAATGAAGTGTAATTTTCAAAGTCCCCAGGAATGTTAGATGATCAAACCATATGTAACTATTAGGGAGAAAAAGTAGGTAGCACAACATAATTGTATTTGCACCTACCCCTACTCATGTTGAGCAAATGAACTAACCAAAAACAACCTTCACACATTCTTCTTTTTTTTAATCCTACGAAAACACTATATATATGCATTGCCTAAAGTATAGCTAGCATTGCAATATTACCAAGCACAGCATTTTTAGATAATATAAACATGGCAATGAAATGGGTGATCCTAGTGCTAACAATGATGGTCATATTTGAAGGGGATTTGATTATGGCCAATCTTGTGGAGGTGAAATGTATAAAAAATTGCATGAAACATTGCAAAAAAGTTGGCATACCCACTGCTTCCTGCCTCAAATTCTGTCCACTTCACTGCATTCGACCACCTATGCCTTCATCTGAAATCAGCCATTGCAATGCTCGATGCATTCTTGAACATTGTCTTGAATACAAGAATGGTATGCATTTCTTCTCCTAGGAAATGTTTTATTTTAAGCGGGAGATCTATAGAAACAATTTATCTATCTCTATGACGTTAGGAGTAAGGTCTATTTACCCACACTCTAATATTTTCAGACATCGCTTGTGGATTATGTTATTATCATTATAAATTATTATATATGTCTAAGAAGAGAGTATTGGTGCACGTGAACCAACACCCCTCCAACTATAATAAACAAACAACAACAACATACCCAGTAGAATTCTACAAATAGGGTCTGAAGAGCGTAAAATGTACGCAGACCTTACCACTACTTCATAGAGATAGAGAGGCCCTTCGACAATAATAAGATATGCCTTATTATGTTGTGATGACTAAAAGTTTATTATGTGTCATTGTAGATTGACTTAGCACGATAGTGTGAAAGAAAAGAGTTTTAAGTATATATATACATTATTAGTGTGATAATTTTTATATATATATATATATATATATTTGCAGAAGATAAGAAACTGGAAGGCTGTGCATCCAAATGCTGGAACAAAAATGATAACTGCTAAGTGTGTTCTGCATCAAAGGAGTTACAACTTCTATAATGACAATTATATCGCCTTATTCCATATTACTTCTAGTGTTCTTTTTCTGTTTATTTCTCTTTTAGTATATTTTTTTATGGACAATTTGCACAATAAATGGTAGGGCCATGGTCTGTACAACGGGGAAAAGTAATTAATAAAGTAACAAGTTTTTTTTTTTTCATCGTTTGTGATAGGTTGAATATTAAAATTTGAGCTTCACAACTCTTTAATGGACTTTCAACTCAAATCTCCTCTAAAAAGTTCCAAAATTTAGATATGACCATTCTCGATGTTCACTCAAAACGACTTACATTTGCAGCAAGGCAAATTATAAATTAATTCAATTAAACACGTATTTAATCATCAATATCCACTTTCTAATTAGAATGATAAGTTCCTAAGTACACCTAAGGAAGGAAAACCACAAAAAAGGGGTAATTAGTTGATTCTTATACGTAGCAACAAAAAGAAGGAATCGATGAATGTGATGCAGTGGATGGACTGCTCCTCCTTTAATTTGAGATCTCATATTCTAACTTGGGATATAAAAAATCCTTAATAAAAAATGCTATCTTCTGAGACTATTTGATGCAAATTTAAATTAATCGAATTTTAATATGAATATAAGATGCCGAGTAAAAAAAAAAAAAAGTAGGGAAGCAATAGAAACTTATTTGCACTTTGTGTTATTACACAGTGCTGATCAAGATGAAACTCTAGCATATTAGTTACATTTTTTAAAAAAAAAAAACTTGAATCAAATCTTTATACTGTTAATTAGTAAAACGATTCAACATTTGGGAATTCACTATCATATGTAATTTTCCTTTCGGCTTTTTAATTATAATAAACCAGATAATGAAAAGATATATTTAAAAATAAAAAAATAACTTAACAGACAAAGAAAATGATTTTCGAAAATCAAAGGAAGCAATAAAAAGTGATTCATAATTCATAATAATCATCAATCTATTTGAAATTCAACTTGAAGAAACAAAAACTAGGAAAAAAAGGGAGAGAATTATATCTTTAAGGCATACCTTCAAAAGTACTATTTAAGTGTCTATTATGTCACTCTTTTAAACTGATGGTATTTAAATCAAATTTTATTTCATATTGAAAGTTACTTTCTCATTGAATTCAAGTGTCTTATTTAATTTTTGGGGGTTTATCTTAAAATGAATGCATCTTTTATATGGGCATTTGACCATGTTCCATGGTAAAACTTGAAAAAAAAAAAATACAAGTGAAAAACGATGCTTATATTTGAAAATAAAAGTTATATATGAACATTAATATAAATTAATTATTGATGGTATCGAATTGGAACGATTTGATCCTTCTGAATATCTCGATTTAAGGCTAAAGAATTTTTTGTCACTATCATATAGTATTCATTGCTATCTGATAATAAATAAAGCATCCAAAGTTATTTTTGCTTTTTTATGAGATAATTATTTAAAAAAAAATGTAAACACTTTTTTTTTATAATTTTATGACCAAACATATTTATGAAGTTTAATTTAAAAAAAATGTGAAAAAATTTAATAGACCATGAAATTTAAGATATTTCATGCATCTTTAATCAATAACCACAAAATTTTAAAGTCTCCCTTTTTATAAATTGGAACGTGGGGGTGTTATTTTTTCTTACTAATTTGCAAGTGGCTATTTTCTTAATTAGAGGGAGCGAAAATAACCCATGCTAATTCCTCTTTTCTAATTAAAAGGAGTCCAGGCCCAACTCCACAAAAGTTCAGTTAGGCCCAGTTAAGGGCCGTCGAACACATCTTAAACCCTAAAAATTCATCATCATCAGTGTCTGTATAACTGAGCGTTCTTCTCCCTCTAGGGTTTGTTCATCAGATCGCAGTCGCAAGAAAAAAATGGTATGCTCTAGCCATGGCTACATTTTCTCTTCACTTCATTTTCGGACTCTGTATTCATGTTTTTTTTGAATTTAGGCTCCAAAGAAGGGTGTTGCAGTAGCAGCAAAGAAGAAGCCGGAGAAGGCGAAAGTGGTGAATCCACTATTCGAGAAGCGGCCAAAGCAGTTTGGTATAGGTGGAGCTCTGCTGCCGAAGAAGGATGTAACAAGGAACGTGAGATGGCCTAAGAATGTTATCCTTCAAAGGAAGAAGAGGATTCTCAAGATGCGATTGAAGGTCCCACCTGCTCTTAACCAGTTCACCAAAACCCTTGACAAGAACCTCGGTCAGTATAGTATTATTAACCTAATGCCCTGTTGCGTTTTTGGTTAATTAGTTGCTATATTTTTGTTAACGATCAGACAATCAATCATTTATGTACAATCCCCTATATTTTGCAGCTGTATGTACGATCTCTTATATTCATTCCACTCTATAATGCCGAGCTACTTATTTTTATGCTCTATGTTATCAATTGGAACCTTCACCTGAGCTTTTGTTTTGAGTAGCAAAATAATCATTAGGAATGGAGTAGTTTACTGGGACTATAATGTGTTTTCATATATATTTGAAGCATGCCTCACTGTATACTTGAAAACAGTTGAATTGTTGGTGGTTGTGCTTGTCTCGTGGATTCTGTGATTGTTATGTCACCTCTCCATGAAAATTTGCAAAGACGACCTAAGCTTTTTGTTGGGTGAGCAATATGGATGAGATCTCCAGGCTCATACCTCTGAGACTGTTGGCCGGCTTATTTGATCGTTCATATCAAAGTGGCGGCGGGACTGAGCTATTACTGTGCCTTTTAGAAATCTTGAAAAATGTTATTCTCCCTCTTAGAAGAAGCTTTTCTTGGGAGAAGTAGAATTTGTTCTTAAACTACCACTATAATATTTTGTTGGGATTCATTATGGAATAATACATTCTGCATAATATTTAGTTCTGTACCTCTGTGTTGTTTCTTTAAGGAGTGTTTGATTTTAAGTGTACCAAATCAGAATAGCTGATATTTGTTCAACACAATTTTTTCCCATCATGTTGGACTTTTCTGTCTCTGTATTTGTAGAATCATTTCAAAAGATTCCTCTGGATCCAAAGGGGGAAGTGAATAAGCTGTGGTCATAGTATTCCTCTTTGTCTTCAATTCTTGTTAGTCAGTTTCTTTTGTGAACTGAGCTTGTGCTTTGTTGTGCTTTTGGAAAGTAAAATATGAATCTGACATTAATAATCTTTCCTTGAAAATATATCAGTGAAACGATTTGTTTTCTGAGGAAATATTTTGTTTTGGGAAAATGTACTATCCTGTAATACTTCACAGAGCTTTTTGTGGTCATCCTTAAAAGGCTAAGCTGCTGCCAGTAAACCAAAATTGATAGTAATGTTTATCAGCTCTCAAGTCTTGTTTTATTTTACTTGCATGAGATATTTTATTTCAGCAATACTGATTTGAATTTTTCCATCGTCTTTGTCCTTTGACATGCAGCTACAAACCTTTTCAAGATGCTTCTTAAATACAGGCCTGAGGACAAAGCTGCAAAGAAGGAGCGTCTTGTCAAAAGGGCTCAAGCTGAAGCCGAAGGAAAAACTCCTGAAACAAAGAAGCCCATTGTTGTGAAGTATGGGCTTAAGCACATCACTTACCTTATTGAGCAGGTTTGTCTTGGTCTTGCAAATTTTCTTGTACTTTCTCAACAACCTCTCTTTTGATCTTTCTATTAACTGTTTTCCTTTGATGTCCTTTTAGAACAAAGCTCAGTTAGTAGTGATAGCTCATGATGTGGACCCAATAGAGTTGGTTGTCTGGCTTCCTGCACTTTGCCGAAAGATGGAAATTCCTTACTGCATTGTGAAGGGGAAAGCACGTTTAGGATCAGTAAGTAGTATCAAGTATGTATTCTTCATTCTTCCCAATAGATTAGATTCTGATATTGATGACTATGTACAGATCGTGCATAAGAAAACTGCTTCAGCCTTGTGTTTGACAACCTTGAAGAATGAAGACAAAATGGAGTTCAGTAGAATTTTGGAGGCAATCAAGGTACTTCTATTAATGGGTAGTTTGGTGTGCATCTTGCTCTAAAGCTCTTGTAGGATTTCTCTTGATGCTTTCTTACCTTTTCAGGCCAACTTCAATGACAAGTATGAAGAGAACAGGAAGAAGTGGGGTGGTGGTATCATGGGCGCCAAGTCACAGGCGAGGACCAAGGCCAAAGAGAGAGTTCTTGCCAAGGAAGCTGCCCAGAGATTGAACTAAGAGCTTGCTGTGATATATACGCCTGCAATTGGATTAGAGAGTGCTCTGCCAATTTTTGTGTTTGTTTCACAGGCTTGACAATTTTAGAAATATTAGTTCGATAAGTACCTTATGTTTGCCATTTGCAGATTATTGCTCTGTCAACGAAGCTTTAAACTTTATCCCAAGTTTTTGTTAGATATTTTGTTGAGTGTGTATTTTTATTCTTACGAATTGCTCAGTAAGATAAGTACCTTTACCGTTTATTCTAATTTAGTGTTTATTCTTGTTTACGTACTGCTTTTCCTGCCATCCTTGTTTGATTCGTGATTCATCTCTGGCCTTTCCATTTGTCTGTTACTCATTAGATTGAACTTGCACAATCTAATTGGTCGTATTCTTTTATAATCTAAATTTATGTCATGTCAATATCTATGTACGTCAAAAAGATCCATGGTAAAGTAGCTATTTTTTTGACAATTATTCCTTCCATTTTTTTACATGTCACATTTTGGTATAAAGCTTGCATTACAAAGAAAAGATGAATTTATCATTTTGCCTTTATTTACTAGTAATTGTCTTTTTAATTTTTTAGTTGGTCAAAAAAGTATATTTTCAAAGTTATTAACTATCAAGGGTAAAATAGGAAGAAAAATGTAATTTATGCATTAGTATTGTGAAATGATATATATTAAGAACCATATATTTATAATAAGGACGACATATAAAAGGATTGAAGGAGTATTAGTCTATCATACGTCTCTTATTTTATCTTGACTTAAGATCAACAATGTGAGTAAATTCATATACGTAAAATTACTATTTATACAAATCCTTTAAAAAGCTACTCCTACAACAAGTATCAGAGTAAGGAGATTCAAACAATAATTCTAATGCCAGGGAAATTCACCAAATTATATGCAAAAAATTATTTCCCCAACATCTATACAGTGTAATTTAAAATACACCACCTTGCACCCATCTTGACTTTGTCCTTGGCTTACTGAAATACCACGATTATAAAAATAAAATAAAATTGTGCCTTCACATGTATTCTTTTTGTTTTAAAAAATATGACCTATTTTTTTATTTTAATCTTTTTGAAAAAGAATTTTTTTTCGATAATATTTTAATTTCAACTTTTCACATGATATGTTTAAGGACATAAGATTAAAATAATATTTTTATACATTTGATATAACTTTAATTTACTATCACAAAATTAAAAAGTTTTTCTTTATTGTTCTTAAATTTTGCAATAAGTTAAAAGTAGATCATTCCTTTTACAGGTGTCAATACGGGTCGACCCACCCCATTGGGACTAATCCTTATAGACTTGAAATTTGACAGGTCAGGTCGGGATGACCTCTTTTTTTTATAGGATAGAAAATAACTAGCCCAATCCATTTGTATGTGGGTCGATGACCTTATCGGACCTCCACATTTTTATTCTTATATTTTTTTAATAGATTTTTAAATTAAATTATAGTTTAAACATATTAAAATAAATAACAACAAGACAATATTACATAGTATTAGTGTTACTATTACTCCCTTCATCCATCTTTACTTGTCCACTATACTATTTTAAGATGTCCAGCAATACTTGTCCACTTCATGAAATCAAATGAAAATTTCAAACTTATTTTATTTAGGTTATCATTATCATTAATTCTAGTAGTTATTTTCTCGTTATATTTTTCAAAATATTTTAATTGTTATATCCAAAAAGTGATTTAGTAAAATTGCTTATATTATTTACTGTTTTTTAATCCCTGTGCGAAATCAATAAAGAACAAGTAAACATGGATAGAGGGAATACAACAACAACAACAACATACCCCAGTGCCTCAAAAGGCTCCCGCTCATTGCGGGGTGAGGGGGGGTCGTATGTACGCAGCCTAACCCCTATGTTTAAAAACATAAAGCGGCTGTTTCCAGATGACCCATGAGGAGCGTCGAAAGTT
>JAOTQR010000092.1:15776337-15817202 GCA_025774065.1 Solanum ossicruentum | reverse complement strand
CGGTAAGGTCTGCGTACGATCTACCCTCCCCAGACCCCACTTGTGGGATATCACTGGGTATGTTGTTGTTGTTGTATTCATACTTAAATTTAATTAATTTAGACTCGTAAATTAGATCCTTTAATTAAGAATGAAGAGATCTCAACTGGCCATCTTACCGTAATATGCATGACCACAACTCATGTTGGTATATTGCCTCTGAATCCAACAAAGGCCAATACATAAGTATCTATATATGCCCTTTTTCATACTTGGCATCTAATTATGTGTTGGGTATTTGGAAGCATATTCTGGTTTTATGTTAGTTATCTTTCTGGGAAACCCTAAACCCCAGGAGGCAAAATTGGAAAGGACAAGGGTCACAACTGGGAGATATACAAATTTGGCCTTTTGTTGGAATAAAATATAGTTTTATTATATATTTATTGTTCTTAAATTCACATACCTGGATTATATGGATAGATACATTTGATTAAGTCAACTAAATCTAGTATGATATTTCTTAATTATTACTAAAGTTTATCTGCCTGCTTGTGGATAAGTCAACATTCCAATGCAACGACCATAGTTTGATACATATATGATATATTAAATTAATTGACATGCTAGTTGTATATGGGAATATCTACTCGCAAGATGTTACTAGATCGAAGTAGTACATTATACATATGTCCGTCAGTAGCTGAGGGAGGTTCGATTTTCTTATGCACAATGTGGTGAAAAAGACCGATTCAACGAGATATGTCTTGCCTGCATTAAGATTTAAAACTTGCCGTCTACTTTCAGAAAATGTTTAGAACAAAACACTTACAATAATACAATGTCGTATTCTACTCCAAAGATCGAGGAACAAGAAGAGATCTATTAAGAGAAATCTTAACACTTACATCCAATTACAAACTACACAAAAATAGTTGATCATATTCCTAGGAAAAAGATACTTATCTGTTATATGTATTTAAATTAACGATAAATATATTAAAAATCAATCAATTTACGATAATTCTTTTATTAAAAATCTTTCGAATATATATTCGTTTTATCAGCTTTTTATCTTAAAATCAATTTGTTAAGTGGTGATAAAAGGAGATCAATGGAAGAAACAAAATTTCATGATCTAAGTACAAATATGATATTTTAGATTTGGCTTGTTATTTATTATTCTTAAATTAAAATAGATTATCAATCGATATATTTTAACTAGTCAACTAATTAATATCGAATACTATGATATACATTTTAATAATTTTTATTTAAGCATACGTTTATCTGCTTTCCTACCAATAAAGTAATTCCAAAGTAACGTGGTGCACGGAACTCTTAAAGCAAAAACAAACAAGTCCCTTTCCATCAAGATATCACGACCTATTAATTACAATGAAGATATTTGAAATTCATTTTTAATTTCTGTTTATGATTGGTTAAAAAATAAATAAGCAAGGAAGATGTTATGAGACAAAAATAATGAAGGCAATAATATAACGAAAAGAAAAAAAAATACAATTTCATGTGAAAACAAGGAAAAGAAAACTCACAATCAATCATCAACTCTTATTAGTTTTTGTTGGTATAATATAAGTATAATAAATTGTAGTTGGAAATAAACTAAACAAAAATGAAGAAAGATATATTCACGATGAGGAACGAATATTTATCTCGCTCTCTTTAAAGAGATTCAAGCCTAATGTGACACAATTTACATCAATCTAATAGTATATCTGTTGACTTGTACCTTCCAGAATATAATAGTCCAACAACGTTGTAGGACTCAAACAATTTCAGATTAGTTGAAGAATCCAAAGTTTCACAAAAAGAACATCTTCCTTCAACATATAATTACTTTCTTTTGTATAGTGAATTAGTTGAAGACGTAAAATATTTTTTCTGACTCAACTCTCTCTTGCATTACACACTATAATATTATCCACACTTTTCATCTTTCTTTCATACTTAACTATTTTTGACAAAGGAAGAAACATCACTATTAATAGATGAGGAAGTCATTCCTTGTTTGGAGTAAGAATAAAATAGATAATAATATAGGTAACGAATAGATAAATTGTACCTTGGTGGTTACATAAATTACAAGACATAATGAGATTAAACATGGGTAAATAGTTACAGAAGTTACACCAAAAATAATCGACCACATTCTTGTTAATTTATATCCACTAAAATAAGACACTTTTAAAATTAAAATATCCCGCTTCAATAATTTTCAACCAAAGGATGATACAAATACACCAATTAAGTTAAGTTTAGATAGGTCGCAAAAATTCTAACAAAAATTCTTTTAGAGTATCCTTCGAACTATTTTCGAAGTAACTTAGGACTATTTTAGAACCATGCCTCTTGCAATGGCTTATTTAAATTGCAAATAAAATCTACACTGGATTCTTACAGCCCCATTAAAAATTTGTTACTAGAAATTAAGGGGTAGCCAAAGGTAGAACCACCCATGGCCGAGGAGTGTCAAATGACACTATTTCGTCGAAAAATTACATTATATATAGATCAAAATTTAATCTAATAATATTTATATGAATATTCACATCTCTTGATATAAGCTAAATGTTTAGTATAGTGATTAATTAAGCAATTGCAAAAATTATTTGAGATCATATGTTCTGTCCTTGATAGAAACATATCTATTTTTATTTGGCACTCCTTATTTAAAAATATGGCTCCGCTACGGTGGGGGATGTTGTGTGATTATATAAAACCATGCATTGTCTCGTTAGAAATATTTAATTTTCATAATTGTAAACTACTATCTCGTGTGGAAAAATTTCCCAAGGTCTATTTCCCACCTAACAAATTGTCAAGATATTTTCATGCATCAATAGTTTATATTTCCTTTAACCTACATTCTACTCTCAAACACATGTAGAATATAAAAGGGCCAGGAAAAGACAAGTTACTAAAGGATAAGTATACCAACAACCCTTTTGGAATAATTAAACAAAGTGTAATAAGGACAATGAGTGTTAACTTGATCCTAATTAAATAAGCTTGTTGCTAATAGTTTTTTGCTAATTGACATATTATTAGTTTAAGAGTTTGACCATGGTGAATGGTAAAACATATCTAAAAGCAAATCTTGCTTAGCTTTATATATAGATATATAATTAATATTTATATATATCAAACTAAATACTTCCATCGTTTCATTTTACCCATCATAATTTTTAATTTTAGAGTATAGTACAGATTTAATTATTGATTAATATTTTAAGATATATTTGTTCATCATATTGATATGAATTTTTTTTATATAGTTTTAAAATATCTAAATTTTTATTTTAAAATGTCAAATTAATTCAATCTAATTTAACTTTAAAAATTGATCAAATTGACTTTTGAAAAATGCAATATGACAATTAAAATAAGATGGAGAGAGTATATTTCTTAAGAGATAAGTAATGCTTAACATAGTTTCTATTTTATTGAAGGGAAATCAATTTTGTTTTATTGAAGTGTTTATTTATTAAGTTACTCCTATGCTTAGGGATGACATTGATGCGGGGCAAGACTCACATAAATTCATGAGGATTTTATCCGCTTCGCCATATAACATAATATTTTATTTTTTATCTGTTCCACATTAACTCGCCCCACCCCGTTCTGTAAAATTTTTAAACTCGTTAGCTACAATCACAATAAAGAAAAGTGATCTTTTGTTCCCTATAATCACAATAAACAGTAAATGTACTCCAACTATTAATATGTACATGCTCCAACCATTAACAGTAAATGTGATCCAACCATTGTTAGCTATCATTATGGTTTCCTTACGATTTTTTTTGAAAAAAAAAAAACTTTAACCCGCACTTGCTTCGATTCACGTAATTTCTTTTTTAAAAAATCTGAACTCACTTTGTCTCATCCCATCTTGCAAAAATATTAATCTACATTATCCCGTAAATATAGAAATTTGCCCGCCCCGCAGCTGCCTCGCCCATTGCCATCCTAAATATGCTTTGCAATCTAATGTTATAAATGCTTCATTCGATAAATTTGAGAAATGGTTATTTAATGATAATGAAAAATTTTTGAAAAAAAAAAAAGAATTATCTCTTAATTTGCTATATTAGATGAGTAAAATTTAAATTTGTCAGAAGTATCATCAATTATTGATTGATTAAAATAAGACTTAGGTTTTCTTTTTTCTGGTTCTTGATTCAATATTTGATTTTGGATAAATTTGGAAAGTCATTCTGAAAATTGAATTTAGCGTTTGGTTGGGTGGATAATTACTTAGTTGAATAAATAATTACTTGGTCAGCAGATAATTGAATGTAAAGTAACTCCTTTTATTACGATATTCAATGTTCAAATAAAAAAAAATACTATATATTTTTTCCTGTCTAACATTAGTATTTATATTGACTTGATACAAAAATTAAAATGGAGTAAATGATAATGGAATTTTATAAAATCACCATTTTAATATAATTACAATGTCTTGAAAAATATAATAAAGATATGACTATAACTAATCATAAGGATAAGCTAAAACCTATATGTAAAATTATCTTGTGATTTCAAAATTGATAAGCATTGAATATTGAATATTTATTTTCAATACGCACAAGTTACAAGTATTATTATAATAGTACCAAACTAATTATTCGTTACGTTAAAACTTTGACTACCCTATAATGTTCTTTTGCATAATTAATTAACAAAAAAATTGCATAAAAAATTAAACTCACAATTTTCCATTGTATGAATATATATAAATCGCGATCAAACAAATTATAATTAACCTATTTCCGATTGCAAATCACTAATTTGATCTTGATAATAAAACTATCCTTAAAGTTGAAAATCAATATTATCATATCAAAATTTTCAATACCGCATCCTATCGACGCCGACCATGAAACTAAATTTAGGGAGGAAAAAACTTTATTTTTGTTATATGTATGTAATGCCCCCACATATTATTTCCCAATTTCCAATTCCAGATTTTCTTGCATTTAAGTAGCACTCTTGCCTTCCTATTTAACTGCGGAAATCTTTCCAACAAATCCTCCAAATCTCTCTCTCTTCTTTATCTTTCTTTCTTCTTCTCTTTCATTCTTACCTTCTCAAAAATTGATAAAGATTCCATTTTTTTCTTCTGGGTGTTCTTCAAATTGTGTGAAATCGAATCACACTGTTGTTTTGCGATGTCTCTTGCTGGAAAAGACTACCCAGATCCACAAGAAAGCAGTAGTAATTATCATAATAGTAATGCCTCATCTAATTGTTGCTCAGAAGCTTTAGCTCAATTGAAGCTTTATCAAGCTTTCATCTTTTCAGTCCCTATTTTGTTTGCTTTTATACTCTTACTGTTATTCTACTTATTTTATCTTCGTCGTCAGAGAGTGGATTGGTCCTCACTACGGATGAGGACATCCACATTGCACACTGCTAATGAAGCTGATGAGCTCTCAAGGGTATGTTAAAAAAATACATTTTTTCCATTTTTTTTATTTTTTAAGATTTAAAATCTTATTATTTTGGGGGTTTTGTTGATTGTTGTTTTTACCAGTGTGAATTGGGATTGAAGAAGGAGGTGAGGGAGATGTTGCCTATTATTGTCTTCAAGGAGAGTTTCTCTGTCAAAGATACTCAGTAAGTTTGCCCCCCTTTATTTTTCTTATGTTATGAATCAACAGATCTAAAATTTAGAGTAATGGGTAAATACGAATGCAATTTATGACCCTTTTTAAGTTGGTAGAATGGTGGCATGTGTTGAACTTAAATGGAGAACTAAGCATTCATATAGCCAACCCCCACCCTGATCCCGCCGTGTTTGGACTGAGGCGTAGTTGTTGTTGTTGTATACACCTTTTAGGTTGTTTCTTGCATATGTGTACATGGTTCGAGCCGACATTAGTGACATGGCTAAATTGGACTCTGCCCCCTATCGCTATACAAAAGTGTGATCTTTCCATATGTCTCAATATACGTTGAATTCAATAAAATTAATGATTTCAGTATATTTTGCACAAACGGTGATATGTGGATCCTCAGATGGCTGAAAACTTGTGGAAATATTTCATTGGTCCTCATTTGCTGGATCTAAAACAATATGGCTAAAAGAAGTCGATCTGTCATCAAGTAAAAATGGGACCACATCCCTCAAAATGCACTATAATGAATAGCCTTTCATATTTCTGAGATTTGGTTCTAGACATTTGCTGCTTCAACCTTCATCTTCTTGTATTTGCAGCATATTTCGTTTTTGGTCCTTAAAACCAAGATATCTCCACACCTTGCCTTTAGTAAATCTGATTGTGGTTTTAGTGGCAATTGTTGCTAGGAAATGCAACACCACTACTTTTCTAGTATGAATTTCAAACTCATGTTGGAGATAGCAGAAAACAGCTACTCCCTCAGTCTCATATTTTGTGGCATCCTTTCCTTTTTAGTTCCCAAAGAATGTCACCTTATTCTAATTGGAAACAATTTAATTTTAAAATTTCCTTTTTATTCTTAATGAAATGATTCTCAGCCACACAAATATCTAAGAAGTAAGTGTATAACTTATATACACTTCATAGCCTCAGAGCCCTTATGAGGAGAGTATACTATAAGTAGAGGGTATATATGTATACTATAAACAGAGGGACTGTATCTATAGCTACAGGTATAGGGTATATATATGTAGGAGACTTTACTATATAGAGGAGACTATACTATATAGAGTATATAGAGGGGACTATACTATATATAGAAAGAAAGAAAGAAGAGAAAGAATAAAATAACTGTGAAAATCAATTCTAGTTAAGAAATAATATTAAAACTAGAATTAATCAATTCTAGTTAAGAAATAATATTATAAATAAACTTAACTAGAATTGAAAGATAGATGATTATAAATAATACTATAATTTTATTAAAATACTATCTTTCAGTTCTAGTTAAGTTTATTTATAATATTATTTCTTAACTAGAGTTGATTAATTCTAGTTTTAATATTATTTCTTAACTATAATTGATTTTCACAGTTATTTTATTCTTTCTCTTCTTTCTTTCTATATATAGTATAGTCCCCTCTATATTGTATAGTCTCAGTCTCCTCTATATAGTATAGTCTCCTATATATATACACTATACCTATAGCTATAGATACAGTCCCTCTACTTATAGTATACATATATACCCTCTACTTATAGTATACTCTCCTCATGAGGGCTCTGAGGCTATGAAGTGTATATAAGTTATACACTTATACCGGCCATGAGGATAAGAAGTGTATGAAATGTAGTTTTTTGACTTGTTTTAGAGCACAAGTTTCAAAAGTCCTCCTTTTTCTCTTAAAACATTGTGCCAAGTCAATGAGTGCCACATAAAATGGGATAGAGGGAATATTTATCTTTTGGACATTAAGAAATGTCAGTATGAAATTCTTCTTATTGACAAACTCTTTCAAGGTATGATCTATAATTGTGTCATCAATTTGCGAAGGTTTTTTCTTATTTATTACCCATCAACTTGGGCATGGCGCCGTTGGTGTAAGGTACTGGCAATACCGATTCCTATTGCATTCATCAATTTGCAAAATACAAAGAGAAGAGGGGGCATAGGACCTTGCCTCCAAATTACATACACAACAGTTACATACAGTCTTCAAAAAAGGAAATAGACTTTACTATACAAGATTCCTTTTTTTTTTTTTGATTTGCATCGGGTGTCCGACTAATCTTGGGGTGCACAAACCCTTGCCAAGGAGCTTCCCACAAGTGCACCACGGTTAATTCAAGTTTTACCCAGTCCGATGGCCCTTAGAAATTGTTTGTGCCTAGTGGGTTTCGATCTTGAGACCTTGAAATGGAGCAAACCCCAAGGCTCAAGTCTATTACCACCAAATCAACCCCTGAGGGCTTATATAAGATTCTTTCATAACTAACTTAGATTATACAAGAATTCTTTCATTATTAACTTAGATTAACTTACAAAAAAGTAAGCATTGTCAAACCTTCTCCTTATGCTAGGCAATTGCTGCTTATCAAGTGGAAATGGTACCTTCATCCTTTTGGAAGATGTTGAAAAGAGTGATAGTAGGGTACGATTTCCACTCGAAGAGGCCAATTTGGAAAGAAGATCAGATACTTGGTTAGCTTCTGTTAACCGAACTTTCTTCACTAATTTATTTCATTTGTTCACTAGCAATGACAAAAGAAATAATTGTTTTATTTGGATTGCACATTTAGATTTACATATTGTGAAGAAAACAGATGGTTTACTAGATATGTTTACCATAGGTGAAGCTCAATATTTAAACATTGGTTTCTAATGAAGTTTGATATTTCCTGGACAGATGTTCAGTGTGCTTAGGCGATTACCTAGCAGATGATAAGCTTCAACAGATACCTGCTTGTGGGCACACATTTCACATGGATTGTATCGACCACTGGCTAGCCGCCCATAACACCTGCCCCCTCTGCCGCCAATCCATCCTTGCTCCAACTAAAACTTGCACTGTAACACCTGATGCGAGCTCAGAAACTACTGAGAGTACTTCTAGTGAACAAGATGCCGATGAAGCATCTCACGAGAGCAGCTCTGAGTGTTCTGAGGATCCTGAAGTAGGTCAATCAAATTCAGAGCCAGATACCAGAGAAGAAATGGAGCACAGATCATCTAATGAAGAAGAAAGTGATGGTCATAACATTGACCAAAATCGCGTCTCAAGAAATGGAAGCCATGACACTATGCAGGAACAATGTGATTCCGCTTGATGTTCATAAGTTAGGAAAGATAAAATACTAGCCATACCCTGGCTGGATGTGATGCAGCTTGATGCATGTTAGGTGACACAATGGGGACGAGACTGCAGGATGAATATCACAGCACGAGCTTGCCCCTTTGTTCGGATTCCAAAATTGCTCAGTCCTTCTGAGATTGAACTTCTCAGGAAATGGGAGGCAGAACGGCTCGCTTGAATCACCATACGAGGTTAAGGCTTGCATCATTTCGCCGTCTGGGATAAGATTGTTGAAGTATCCACAGAGTTGTACCATGTAGCCTTTCTGTGTTGTAAAGGTGAATTGTAGCCTTTAGTAGAGTTGTACCTAATAATACTATGTTGTGCTTAGGTATAGAGGAGAGTGATTTGAAGTTTGTAGGTTCATGATTCTTGTACTTTAAAGTTCGTAATCTATACATATTTCATTGGATTTTTCAAATACAAATACAGGATTTGGATTAAAATTATTGGACATTTTTATTTACACATGTTATGACTATTATTTTATCATTTAAAATGTTAATCTCTTTTATGAAGGTTCCACATTAGGGTGGTAGATTAGTAGATAATTGACGTCACCTTGTTGTCGGCATATGCGTATCTACTCTTCACTTTGATTTTCTATGTTAAAATTAGTCGATGCTTATTACTTTAAAGAATAACTATTAGGGGCAAAATGGAGAGTTTGCTCAATTATATCTTGATTTTGCTAAAATGACAATTATTTTGGATTATATATTTTAAGCAAGGAAGATAAGTAAAGTGGTTCAGAAGGAGTAATATTTGATTCATTCGTTTCAATTTGTTTGTTATATTTTTATTTGACACTCATTTAAGTAAAAAACACTTTTAAATCTTAATATGTTAAATGTATCAAAATATCTTTTAATAGTGCGATCTTCAATACGTTATATGCAAAATTAAAATTAAAGAATTGTTAAAAATGGAAAAAGAAATAGTTTTTAAAACGTATTAAAAAGGAAAGTAGGACATAAATTAAAACAATACCAATACTTTTTTGAGTTACTAAACATCAATAATTATTACTCTTTTATCCCAATTTATGAGTTACTTTCCTTTTTAAAGTTACAGAAAGAATGACATATTTTTATATTTAGTAACAATCTAATAATAAAATACCCATTTAAAATAATTTATGGCCTCGTAAATATCTATGATTTGTTTTTGTCTACAAGTTTCAAAAAGTTTTCTTTTATAAATTCCATATCAAGTCAAATTAACTCTCATAAATTGAAACAAAATGAATATTAATTTCAATACCTCTATTCAAACTTGCAACGTCTTATTTATACTCCCTCCGTCTCAACTTAATTGAAATTTTTGAGACTTTTTCAATGTTCAATTCAAAATTTATGTTTGAATTTTTTTTTATTTTGGCCCTTTTATTTATAGAAGTTTCTTTTTAGAAGATAAATTACACTATATATTTATGATTTTATAAAGGGTAATAGTGAAAAGTATGATGAAAATTTTATCTTTAAATATGTTTTTAATATATATATATCCAACACTTCTATGTGGAGCAGAAGCCTAAATCAACCGGAACAAGAACTGAACAGAGGCTTGCTTTTGCCGAGTAGTGAGTTCCACTTGATCTTATATATATATATATATATATTATCTCATAAATTTAACTAAACAAATTAGAGGGAATAAATTTTTTTTTAAAATACAGGATTCATATAACTTAATGCATTACTAATACGATCAAACTCTGACCAACAACCTAACTACCCTCAAATGTTTACCAATAGTATTACTGTTTTAATCAACTAGCCTAAATATTAAAGTGCAGTCCATTTGACTTGGCCAGTTTCACTTTTCCAATCTCATCATCAAATTAAGTCCCACAGTTCACGATAATATGTATTTATCCCCTTCTGTTTCCTGTTTGACCAGTAACTTTCTGTGTTCTCCCGATCTGCTTTTCTCCAAGATTGGAACTTTTCTTGTTGAGAAACGATATGGGTTTGACCCTTCAACACTAAACAGATTCACTGATGGACTTCATTCTTGATCTCCAGTACTTTGCTGACCACTCATTTTGGTACTCCATTTCTTGACTTGTTCATGAATTTCTCTATCTTTTTCTTTTGGATATTGTCTCTTTAGTTGACGAATGGTTTTGGCTACTTATTATACTCAATCTTGATGTCTTTGGTCTAAAAATCTGAGCTTTTTGGTTACTTTTCACACTTTGCAATCTGATTTCACTTTGAGTGACTAGTTAGCTAATTTTCATGTGAATTTGGCTAATTTAAGCTTATTAGAAGATGGGTTCAGTCAGAAAAGCAGTTTATTATTGTTCAGTATCTAAAGGGGGTCAACTTATATATGCATATAATGGTGGAGATCAGGAGATTGAGAGCTTGGCTGCATTGTGTTTGGAAAGGGTTCCTCCTTTTCATAAATGGTATTTTCAAACCATGGCTAAGAAAACTTTTGGGTTTTTGATGGAAGGTGATGGATATGTTTACTTTGCTATTGTAGATGAGGGTCTTGGTAATGCTAAAGTTCTAAGGTTTCTAGAACAGTTAAGGGATGAATTTAGGAAAGTGTCGAAAAAAGGTTCTTGCTGGACTGTGTCGAATCTAAACTCGCTTTGTTTACAAGGAGAATTAGTTCCTGTTATTTCACCATGTAACAATTATCCTGGGCAAATTGAGGGTGGTGCTTCAGCAAATGCCCTGTTGTTGGGAAAACAAAGTAGACAAGGAAAAAGGAAAACGAATGATCATGTAATTGCTATGAGAGATGCTGAGTTGGAGGAGGACCAAAAATCTACAGAACGAGTAGATATGAACGTTCAAGGTGCACCAGCTCCTCCAATTATGCCACAGAAAGAGTTGTGCTTGGTAAGGAGCATGACAAGCTCTCAAAACTTTCAAAAGAAGTGGTGTCGCCATGTATGCGTTGTCCTTGCCATTGATGCTGTGGTATGTCTTGTGTTGTTTGTGATATGGTTAGTTATTTGTGAAGGTACAAAGTGCCTTCACTGAAGTTGTTTTGTCATTGCCTTCTTTAATGCTTGAGCCAAGGAGGTTATTGTTCTAGCCTTTTGAAATCCTTCAGCACAGTGTCGCATCGTGATAAGCATTACCGAAGAAAGTGGATAAGGAAATAACAAATCAAGCAGCTTTTATACTTGTATCAAGTATAAGTTTCATCCAAGTATTGTTAGAAACTCATTTTTTGTACAGGAATCACTTTTTTTATGGATAGAGTAGGGAATGCAATAGATTACAACCAATGCGAGGTTCTTGTTGGCTATTCTAGTCTTCTAAAGTTTGTTGCAGCTTCATGGTTACCCGTTGTATCTACCACATGAGTGCTTCATTTAAGTGGAGAAATATGGAGCCGATCCCAACTAGTTTGGGGTTGAGGCATAGTAGTGGTCTTAGTAATTTTTTCTTTTCCATTGCATCCTGTGTATATACAAATGTCTGGTTACACATATTTCCACTACTTTCTTAAATTGCAATTTTGCTTTGATATCAAACACTACTGCATTTGTCTACTTCATGCTATGTGAACTATTATATATTCCTTCTCCATCTGTAACAAGTCTGCCTATCTTTCTACTCAGAGTGTCTTCCTTTATATCTTTTACTGTTGAAGGGTAAGTGCCAAATCTCTGGTGCGGTATTGGGCTGTAGTCCTTTATTTTGCTGGAGAAGTGTCGCGAGGACCATCTTAAGAATTGAATGATACTCCCCTTAGAATGTTCAACACACTTTCAGATAGTAATATGTGGCAAGTCAATTTTCTTTCAAGAATTTAAGTTAATGGACAATTAAAATATCGACAACAAAGGGATGTTATTTCTCTTTTCCTGTCATACTAATTTTAACTAGTACTTTAATGCTTTTTTTTTTATCATGCACAAGTTATGTTGGCCTCTTAACTCTATGCACAATGAAACTATGTGCTTGTACTGGGAAAAAGGGAGTGAAGTTACTGAAAGTCATCTGCATAGGTGCCAGTAACCACAAGAAGATGGAAGGCCTTGGGTGGGTGGGGTGGGGGGGGTCAAGAAGTGGGTTGAGCTCCATAAGGTCTCGGGTTCTATTCCTAGTAGAGACAAAACCCTAGGTGATCTTCTGGTGGACATAGTTACCTGGTACTTGTTGCAGGTGAGAGTTGACAGAAGTATCTCGTGGAATTGGTTGAGGTGCATGCAAACTAGCTCAGACATCATGGTTACCCAAAAAACTGGTCAAGCTGCATTTCTTGGTGCTCAAAAGTTGATAAACGAAGTGGAATACTGTATTGAAGGACATACCATGAAGAAAGGGGTTTATCAAGCCTCAATTAGTTGTTTAGGGGCCAGGGCAGCTTCTTGGCGGTATTTGGCATTCTTTTCTTCATTTATCTGTCCGTTGATTTTTGTTGCAAAGGAAATCAATCCCCAACCCCCAGAATAGGGGTGGCAAAATTAAATTCAACCTGCCCAACCAATTGAAGTTTGTTATAAACCCGCCAATTTATTAGTTCAATTCATCTCAACTTAACCCATTTCAACTCGTTTAAAATTAGGTTGATATTCAACCCGAATTAACATTAGAGAGATATTGTCAAAATATTTTTAAAATAATTTTTTTTAATCTTATATAAGTAAAACTTAGTAAAAATTAGGTAGGATCGGATCTTGACCCTCTATATAACTCACTACTCAATCCATTTTGACCCAATCCATTTTGGTCCAAACACATTTGGGTTGGGTTGAGTCTTAATCTGTTTGTTGTCTTAATCTATTATAATCCGTTCAAATTTGACTCAAACCGTTCAATTATCACCCCTACCCTAGAACATATGAGAGTGTGTGTTTGCTGGGGAGATGATATCTTGGACTTGATTTTACCTTAAAACTTGCACCTTTATTTTGTTGGTACTTCAATTTTTTTAATGTTTTGTAGAATAGGCATCAGTACAGATATGAGTAATCATCTAGTGAGTTTATTACATTAACACTGACAGAATCCAGTACACTTGGCATATCCCCTCTTTGGGAATCTCTAGGCCAAGAATTTTCATAGAGTTCCTTGAGATTTTGTCACAGCTAGCTAGATGCATATGTTAGGCTTGAGAAGGATATCTTTTCATGTCATATGAAGTTGCTGGATCCTATTTCCAGTAACTTTTGCATTTTCCCTTCAGCTTTTTAGCCTCTGACAGCATTCGACACAGTTTTGAGGGTTGATTTCTCACTCGATCGATAGTTATTATCTTAGAAAGTCTACTTTCTTTTTTGTTTCAATTCTCTTCGACAAAGAAAGATGACTTTTTAAGATAATACTATTAACTGAGTAATCGTGTGAGAAATCAACTCCAACTTTGATGTTAAGCTAAACTACCTCTTCTTAAACTGTAGAGGGATTAAGGGTATCAAAATGAGCCGAAAGATGCGTAATTCATCCAAAATTTTATGGGTTGGGCTAAAGATAATTTTAGTTGGGTTTAGTCTCAATCTATTCAAGTCTTAATCCATTTTGAAAGAACCTTCAATTGAGCCCAATTTAATCTCCAATTTCAACCGGTTATAAGGCTCTTTACTTGCATTGATATAATATATGTTTTCTATTTATTTTATATTTTCTATGATTTATCTATCTATTGTAACTTTTTGTTTTTATTTTCTTGAGTTGAAATTCAATTATGGTTATAAAAAGTAAATAAGAATATGTTAAAATTTTTGAGATTGAATGAGTTAAATGGAGTGGATCATGAACCTGAACTTTAGCCCAACCCGTTTGAGCCCAAAATAAATTTGGGCGGGTCATAATCCAATCCAATCTCTATTTCAACTCATTTCAACAATCTTAATTTCAACTCAACCGTCCATTTGATACCCCTAAATGGAATCATGCCTGGCGTGTGCGGCCAAGATTTTGAACAAAGTGTGAATTGATGTGATTGAGATTATGAGAGTCCTTCTGCATTGAATTTTGACTTATTTTTGTTATTTTGCCTTAAAAATAAATAAACATTTTTTAACTTTACTCAAACATTTCAAAATTACTTTAAAACTTTTTTGACTTAAAAGTATCTAAAATAAGCGAATCCAAATAGGTACCAAGTCTTTTAGATTTAGGTATTGTGATCCCAAAGTACAGTGTGTATATACAGAGCAAGCCTTTTTACTTGTATTACTAAGGTTATTCATGTGTACCAACTTTTAGTTTTTAATGTGTACTGCAATGTGCAAGTCACTTTTTATTTTGTGCCATGTCTTTAATTTACGCTTCTCCCTCATAACAAATATTTGTGTCATAATATTCATGCAATTGCAATTAATTAAATTTCAATGTTCAATTGGACTTCGATGGTTTCCATAAATGGCAATTACAACCAATTTTTGAAAAATAATCACTGCCATAAAATTTCAAATTTCACCATCTAAGTTCAATATGGTCAGAGGATCTTAATAGTTCAGTTGGTTGATTATCTGAATTCCCACCTTGTTGATGAGGATTCCATTCACCACATTGTTATTCCTCTCCCATTTCTCCTTCCCCTGCCCTCAATTTTTAAAAAAGAAAAAAAAAAGTTCAATATGGCCTTCATAATAGTGTCCATTGGCCACTTTAGGATCAGGTTTTAAAATATATAGCCTTTATCCTAGGAGCAAAAAGTGTTTATTTCTATATTTTACACCTCCATGTGTGAAAAAAAAGCAAATGGAAAACTTGGATCACACTATATATCTCTTAAAAAAAATACTTTTTGACCAACACAAACGCAATAATTACTGACAACCCCAATGTATATATAAGTAATAATTGTATTATAATATGGTAGCTAAAACGAAATGTCAACTGTCATGCGACGTGGTCAACTTTTGAGGAGAAGAAGGACAGAAAGTCCGTAAAAAAAAAATGTAAGTCAATCTTTTGAGGAGAACAAATTAAAAACCTGCCGGAGTATATATTTCGGACATTTTAAAGAAATTTAACGACTGTTAATTAAGTCTACGTGATTTATCAATAAATCAATAAAATGTTGGAGAAACCATCAAGATTGGTAAAATACAGGGAAAGATTTGTCCTTGTATTAGGAACATTTCCTCTAATTCTTAAAGATTCGCGTAGAGGGGCCTCCCTTGCACCTAGGGTGTTCATGGTTTGGTTATTTGGTTATTAACCACACATAAAAATAAAAACAGTGATACATTTAAAATTTACTATGAAAAAGTTTCAAAATTTATCATTTTCGCCTATAAGAAAAAGCTAATGACTTTTCTAGTCCCTCGAAGAATTGTTATAGACATTCATATACATGACATTAATAGGATAAATGTTCTCATTTTGAGTATTTATACTTTTCATAGTAGATTAAAAGATAAAAATTATTTTAATAAATAAAATATTATGTGTGTATAATTATAAAATATATGCATATAATTTTGTCGGTTCGATTTGGTTATTTCTTCGATTTTTCCAAACAAATCCAAATCCAAACCAAATATTATCAATTTTAAAAAAACTAAAACCAAACAAAATCAAAATAAAATCGATTTATCTAATCGGTTTGGTTCGATTTTTCGGTTTGAATTGATTTTTATCCAAATCGTGAATATCCCTACTTGCACCATCGTCGCTCATCTACTGCTAGGGATGTTATTGGTAAATTTTTTGCACAAAATTTATTAACCAATCTCAAAATTTTCCTTTTCTAATATTTTCTTTTGTGAATTATTAATTAATTATTTGATTTGTAAATTATTTACGGATTATTTATTAATTAAATTAACACGCGAAGTTAATTTAACTAATTTTTAAATTTCACATGTTTGAGACTGAATAGATAAAATTCGCACCCAACAATGCCTACAAATAGAGGTCATTTCTGCATATTTAAGACATTGAATTTTTCACTTCTTCTTCGTACATTTTCTTACAAAATAAAATTCGAGTGTATGAATTCATTATTGGTTCTTTGAGTTCGCTGAAAATTACAAGAGTTTGAAGTACCACTACTTTTGTAATTGTTAATCTGTTTTATCTAGTGAGAAAATAATCCACAAACCTCGGATACAGTGAGGATATTAAATTCCTTAAGGACACCCAATGAATTATGTGGACTCAGATTGTTGAACGTACGTTTTTCATAATTTCATTTTATTTCATACTGATGGAGGGTGAGGGCTCATACATAGGATTGATTTGTGGTTGAGGATGAAGAATATTTATCATTCCACCGCACCTGCAACACATGCACGCGTGCTGCATATTATTACCTGTTCATGACCAATTACTTTAAAAGATTCACAAGCCTGCAACTTGTACTACAATAATACAGTCAATCTGCTTTGTATAACTAGTGTAGAAGTTCAAACATCATTACATCACCATATACCTAAAATGTAACATACTATATTAGGAGGCATTTGAAGAAAAAAACAACTTGATTTCCCAGAAACTCTGTCAAAGCATGATTAGTAAGATTGTGTTTGGTACAATGGAAGTTTTTTCTTTTATAATTGTTTACGCATACTTTGACTAGTTTCATAGAATACATGTCATCTTCCATCAACTATAAGTATCGGGTAATATAGAAGTTGATGATTAATTTCTTTAAAATGTTTGCTAAGGTCATTTAGTGTGTGGTTACTTATCAAAAATCATTTTTACTAAAACCATGAAAAATGACTTTTCTCTCATTTTCTTACATCTACTATATGACTTCTTTTCGTGATTTTCTTACCATCTATCCTAACTTTTAAATTAATATTTTGTGCACCAAAAACTTTTAAATCTCATGATTTTATATAATATATGTCAAATTTGCTAAAATATCTTTAATCTTATGGAATTAAACATGCTATGTTGAAATTTTGAAATTAAAGAATTGTTAAAAAGATAAAGCGATTTTCTTTTTTAAATGACAAATTAATTGAACCAGAGGGAGTATAGATATGTAGGTTTCTAGATCACAAACTAAAAATCATTTTAATTTTATACATAGTGAAAAAAATACTAGCAAATATACTTATATAAAATTTAATGCATAAATAACTTACTTTCTCACTAACTACCAAACTATAAAGGCTAGTACTAATAATAATGAAAATACTCTCCAATTTTTATGTGCTTTGTGAGATAATAGATAACTTTTTCTTGTGATTGCCCATTTAGTATTCGGTGTCGGCAATGGAGTCGACTACTTCAGATTCGTATTATATGGGACTATTTGAGGAAAGCGCTTTCTATCATGGATTTTTTTTCCATACTCAAAATTCAAATCTGAGACCTCCAATTAAAGAAGAAACATACAGCTCCATTCACTGTACCACATCCTTCTGTGGTGAGATAACAGATAATTCTCGATCTATGTGATATGATACTATAATAAAGAAGGCATAATGAATGTACAAATTATGTAACATAGTAAATGAACAGAAAGGAAACGTATAGTTGAATGAATGAAATTAAATGAACTTCCTTAAGGTCGTCTTCTAACATGTGCGAACCCCGAGCTATGGCCACTGCATCTCCAACTTTATTCTCATAATAATTATAATATTATCCTCTCCGATATTCTTTAGCTCTCGTATTTACTAAAAATGGACGATCCAAATAATTTCATTTTATAACATCAAAACATTTTAATTCTTATTAGCCAGTTGCCAGTTTTAATATTTATGTTTATTTAATAAATTTGAAGAAATAATATAATCAAGTTATCTTATTAATTAATATATTTTAAACAATATAAAAAAAAATAACAACTAAAATAAATCGAAAGAAATATGAGAAGAACCCTAAACCTAAACTTGACCCGTGGATCCTACTTTTATTAAAATAATATTAAACTCCGTTAATAATTCATAATTAAATATAGCCCGTCCAAAATGAGTTTGCGAATCCCGAGGAGGTTTTGTAGCTGTTTTTCGCTAAAGCTTGCTTTAGAAACAATCAAACGTCTCGTTATTTATTTCCTCGGGATCATTTATTTTATTTATTTATTTGTGCAAAAGTGCATGGCAAGTCTCCAAAGTTGAAATTGAACCCGGAATTCATGCACACAAGTGATAAAGTGGATGCAAATATTGCATATTTTTCTTTTACGGTCGGATGAAGTCAAAGATTTACTATTTTTTGACTTTAGGATATGATCGAATAAAGTAAAATAGTCCTTTAAACTGTCTACGCTTCTTCCAATTGTGAAATAGCAGTTAGTCAATCCAACTTTCGACGCTCATCATGGGTCATCCAAAAACAGTCGATCTATGTTTTAAACATAGGGGTCAGGCTGAGTACATCCGATCTCCTTACCCAGCAATGAGCGGGAGGGAGCCTTGAGGCAATGGGGTAATATTGCTGTTGTTATTATTGTGTTTCTTTCCGTTTCAATTTATTTGTTTAATTTGATTTGAAGCTCGAGAAAATGAAGAATACTATTGAATCTTGTAGTTTAATCTCAAGAAGTTTAATATAGCAAAATATCATTTGATTATTGTAGTATCTAATATGACATATTATGAGTGAGATGTAAAGAGTATTACCTCTGTTTTATTTTATATGATACTATTTTTCTTTTTGGTCCGTCTAAAAAAGTATGTCACCTTGGTTCAATTAAAAATAATTTAATCTTAAAATTCTCGTTTTATCCTTACTGAAGTGATTCTTAGCCACACAACTATATAAGAAATTATTTTAGATCACAAGTTTTAAAAGTCTTTTTCCTTAAACACTCTGTTAGGTCAAATAGTGTCATATAAAATGGACCATGACGAAGAGAGTAGTACATATAAAATCTTTCATTCTTTCTAAACAAACTATAAACGAAAGTAAGACAATCAAATCTATGTTGTGTCACATTTTTTCTAGCATGTCTAAAAAGATGTTAAATTTCTACAATTAGAAATAATTTAAGCATAAAATTATTTTTACCGTGAATAAAATTATTTATACTCATGTACAAATAATAAAAATCTGTGTTAAGCCATAAATTTTAGAAAATTTTCTTTCTTTCTTAAATTTTATGTGCCTAAAAGGGTATCCCATAATTTGGGACGGAGAGAATAATTTTTTTTCTTTTGTCTAATTTTTGGCAAGCAATGAAATAGTCGCTCAAACTTAGTACTCTACTGAATGGTATAGCTAGCTAGCCAAATGGGTGCCAGTTGGAAATTAACCGCCATATATCCATGCATGCATAATACGCATTTAGCTAGCCAGTACACTTGATACGGAGTTATATTTATCGAAGAGTGGTCAAATGAACATCTTTCATCAATTTTTTTTTAAATATATATGTTAAATATAGATATTTTGATATATATATCAATTATTGAACGCCCTTAGTACAAAAATTACTAACTCATGTTCTAAAAGTATGAACATCCTTGATGAACATACTAGCTTCGCCACTGCTTGATATTACTTCTTGTGCTCGTAATAGAGCCAGCTGGCAAATTCCATGCAAATAATAATTGAATTCTTTTTCTCAAGGGATATGAGACCTAGCCACTCTACTGAAATTGTTGCGTAAAATCACGTTTGCAACTTGACATGCCAATAAGCATACACAAATTTGGGGGTTATCCTTTCGCCGACTTACTGTATAATGGTGTATATGTATGTATACATAAAATTTTTTAAAAATTCACCTTATATATATCGTGTAATTTTTTCTTGGAGAGGGGGAGGAAGGTTCGGATGAATACCATGGCATGCAGCTCCCTAGATTCACCTGCTTGGTGGGCATGATCGAATTCAATAGTTTTCCACTCAAACATTATATATCATGTGTGTTTTTATTTTTCCCTTTCTAAAAACCACACTCACTAATTACTCTCACCGTTTCAAAAAGAATAATTTAATTTAACTTGATATGAAGTTCAAAAAAATAAAAAAGACTCTTTAATCTTATGGTCCTAAAATAAAATTATAACAAATGTACCAAAATGTTCTTTAATCTTGTGATTTTAAACATGTCATGTGGTAAAATATTCCCAAAAAAAGAGAAGTAATTTTTTTTAAACAGACTAAAAAGAAAAATAGGCCTTTATTTTTTTTTAACGGAGGGAGTAATAGATACAAACAGTATGTCCTTTTTTTTTGGGTAATCATATCATTTTTAAAAATTCACATAGTCAACCAACTAAGTTGCTAAGACTTCCTCACAAACAAATTAAGTTAACTCAAACACAAATAATTCAATGAATTATGGAAGTGGAAAAATTCCAAACCCATAAAATCAAAATTCTAAATCCTCATCTCCCCATTCAATAGGATGAATCTTTTCAAAATAAAAAATAAAAATATTTGAGCTCCCATATGTATTGTCCTATATTTTCCATTCAGTAACTTGCAGTTTACTTAAGCTTTAAGAGTTTGCGCGGGCGGCGTTAACGGCCGTCAACTTTCTCTCCTCACATGAATTACATAATACCTGATCGTTGACATTATACAGTTGGATATATATATATATATATATATATATATATATATATATATAAAAGCCCATTTCAATCAAAATTAAGAAAGTGACATTGACAAACACAAAGGAAGAGATCAAGGAGCTAGCAGATATGGCATCATCATCATCAAATGGTGGTGTTCCGCCAGGGTTTCGATTTCATCCAACAGAAGAAGAGCTTCTTCATTACTACTTGAAGAAGAAGCTTTCCTTTCATAAGTTTGACATGGAGGTTATCAGAGAGATTGACTTGAATAAGATTGAGCCATGGGAATTGCAAGGTACATATTATTTTCTTTTGTGCAGTACTATAATTTCAAAAACAGTCTCTCTATCTTTGTGAGATAACATTTTATTCTTCAAAAATTCACTTTTGGAATTTCATTGGATATGTTATTATTGTTGTGTAGCACTATTATTATCATTGAGTACTTACATAAATCAAAAAGAAAAATAGAATTAGCTACCAATTTAGTCTTCGTTTATAACTTGTAGCTAATAGAATTTTTGGATAATTCATCGGTAAATTCTATTTATATTGATGTTTAGCTATATAGTTTATCCGTCACTAAAGTGATTTTTAGCTCTAACAGGAATTAAAGTATAAGATTTATGTAAAATAACCTTTTAAAATTATACTGTTTGGAAGTGATTTTAAAATTAATTAACACAACATAAACTATTTTTCACCAAACAAATTATTTATCATTTGATAGTTTATATTCTTGGTTTACTAACTTAAACGAGAACAAAATTGTAAATTCCTAGTGATCTCTCATCTAAAAGCTTTAAGACATGTTGAATTGTCTTAGAACTTAAAAGTAAAATTAAGTACTCCATCTGTACAATAATGGTTGTCCATTATTGATTTGGCGGAAAAATTAAGAAGTAGTAAATAATAAGAATAATTTTATCAAATAACCCTAAGTCATCTGTATATACTTTTTCTGTTTTCCAAAAGAATGATCTACTTTCTTTTTTAGTCTGTTTTAAAACGAATGATTCATTTCCTTTTTAAACAACAATTTAGTTTCAATTTTCCACGTGACAAAAGGTCACAAGATTAAAAATCATTTTTGTATGTTTTACATAATTTTAATTTAGGAACACAAGTTTGGAAAGTCTTTTTTATTTTCTTAAATTCCATATCAAGTCAAATCATGTCATACTTTTTGAAAATAAAGTACTATTTAACACTAAGGGGAAAAAATAGACACAAACTAATACATCAGTTATTGGTTTTACAAACTGGACAAATATTGTTAGACATCTCAAAATAGTATAATGGATACGTAAAGATGAATGATGAAGCAGTAGCTAGAGAAGTTATACTTAATTTTATTAGTTAGATGTGTTAATATTTAATGTGATGTTAATTCAGAGAGGTGCAACATTGGATCAACCCCACAGAATGAGTGGTACTTTTTCAGCCACAAGGATAGGAAGTATCCCACAGGTTCAAGAACAAACAGAGCTACAAATGCTGGATTTTGGAAGGCAACAGGCAGAGACAAGTGCATAAGGAACAGCTTCAAGAAGATTGGTATGAGGAAAACTCTTGTCTTTTACAGAGGAAGAGCTCCACATGGACAAAAGACTGACTGGATCATGCATGAATTCAGGCTCGAAGATGCTGACCAAAGTCAAATTGTAAGTTCCTCAAAATATGGAATTAATTATAGTAATCCTTTAGCTAAATGAATTTTAATTTCTTATATGAGATTTTTAATGTTTAACCACCAAATTTTATCAATCGCTACTTCTTTATTTTCTTCCTATCAATCTCGGATGGAGCCAAAGATTCACTATTTTTGGCTTTGGGGTATGATGAAATAAAGCAAAATGGTTCTTTAAACTGTCTGCGCTTCTTTCAATTGTGAGTAACAGTTAGTCAATGCAACTTTTGACGCTCATCATAGGTCATCCGGAAACAGTCGCGCTATGTTTTTAAACATAGGGATCAGACTGCGTACATCCGACCTCCCTTACCCCGCAGGAGTCTTTGAGGCATTGGGGTAATATTGATGATGCTACTTCTTTGTTTTCCAGTAGCAATATATATACACTTTCCCCATTTTTACTTTCCCCAAAAATGGCCTCTCATCAAGGGGAAAGGAAAAAAAAAAGAGAATTTTTTTTGGAAACTTAAAAGCAAAGAAATTAAGGTTCCCAAAACAAACATGCATGTGGCATACGTATATTAAAGAAAAGTTTGATGCATGATCAGCCTAGCCCATAAATTCTAGGATATTCAACTGAGAAATGTTTCAGTTGAACATACTTCCGATTCTTAATAAACTATTTCAATTAGATACTATAAATTCGACTGTTGAAGTTTTTTCGTGTGTTATCATTTATCTTTAGATATATGGTTAATTTAATTGTGCATATAAGATATTTTCTTTAATTATATACCTTTGCCTTAATAAGCAATTAATCTTGGATATTTATTTTCTATTTAAGGCTGATGCATTTAATTAAAGAAGATATATATTTTAAGTGATTGATTTAACTCTTCAATTAAAATATGTGTGAGTTTTTTTTCAAAATTTAAATTAAAAATATTTATTTAAAACACTTTATTAAAAATTGAAATATTCAATTACTGCATAATTTAATTCAAATATTTAAATAAAATATCTTAATAAATTTATGGAGCTTGACTAAATATTAAGCCCAAAGAAAAAAAAGTTGGTTGAAGTCTGTATGTAAATTGCATACATGGAGTCAAAGTAAATATATGATCCTTATAATAATGATTAATTAATTAGTGAATAATTTCCTGGCCATTGACTTTCTTTACCACAAAATCTTTTGACTCTCAGGAATTCCCAGCTTGCATGCATGCATATGCATGCTTCTAGGAATTTGTTATCCATAATAATCATAGTTCAGCTGAATTCTTGAAGTTGCGCAAGAGGCTAATAAATGAAACATAAATAGTAGGACAATTTAAATAAAAACGATAAAAGATCTCATTCTGAAATATGTGATTTCTTTTCATATAGGCCCAAAATTTTTTTGCTGATACTAATGGGACTTAAACTCAAAATATAGAAGAATATGATTATGCCATTTAAAAGTTTAAATCGCGAGGATGTATTAATGCAAGTGACATTTTAAGTATATATATGTGTTTTATTTGCAATCTAATATTTTAATGGACTTAGAACACATCAAAATCTTTGTTTGTATTAAATAAAACACATTTATTTATTTAATTTCAAATGTGTACAGGAGGATGGCTGGGTGATTTGCAGGGTATTCAAGAAGAAAAACCTCTTCAAAATAACAGGAAACGAAGGTGCAGCCTCATCAAGCCACCACCAAGCTCCTCGAACCAACACTTTCATACACAAAGATGATGATCATAGCCCCTATCTATTACACCAACTACCACAACATGACCAACATTACACTCAAATTCCAGTTGCTTCAACTCTGCCAGTACAATACTATTCACAAAACAATAACAACATCGAATTAGCACAAAACTTCATGAAGTCATATCATCATGAATTCTCATCATCAGGCGCTGATCAATCTGAGTCTGGCTTAGAGGTAGCAAGCAGTACTAATAATCATATGAATATCAATAATGATCATCACTGGGGGATTAATATTGATTCATCAAAAGTTGCACTAGGGATGGGATTTGAATCGAATCAAATCAATCATCAACTTCCTCTTCGCGGAGAAATGCAGGATTTTTGGAGTTACGGGAAATAATACAGACATACACACATAACTATTACTAATTCTTTGTAATAGTATATATTCATATTGAAAAAGCATGTTACTTGATTAATTACTTAGCTTGTTAGTGTACTATATACATCATATATTCAGGGGGAAATGTATGATTGTGTGTCCTCTTTATTTTATGTTAGCTTTGTGCTAGTTAGTGATTTTTATATTGGAATGTAAATTTTCTGAAATATGATCAATTTTATCATTTAAGAAATCAAACAAAAAAAGTTGCACAAAATTAAATGATAAAAATACGTAAACAACCAAACTTCAGCTTCAGCCATTCGGACTTTCAATATTCTTTTTTTATTTTCTATCAAACTAATGGCATCTTAAAACATGCTTACTCTTACTAAAAGTCTAATCTCTCTCGGGTGTAGTTTCAATCTATATAAATTACTTAATAGGCCAGACCAAAAGAGAGATGTTCAGAAAACTAATTTCCATCTTAAGAAGCCGACTCAAACGCAATAGGTTTGAAAACAATGATAAATTAATGAACGATTATGAATTCTCAGGAGATTAATTTATACATCATCGTCAGAATCATAAAAGAAATTTATATCTTGAAAGCATACACATTTCAAATTCGCATATTAGTATCATTTATAGGAGGAGAAATGTAATCTTGAATTGAAAGTTGACTTTATTTCAAATCAGTATGAATGAAATTATGTAAATATCTCTAAATTAAAAGAAATCTTTAATTGGTGAAAGATGACACCAGTAACTACTATGAAGAACAATGCTCGAATACCTTAATTCCGTATGGGTTGTTGCCACTCTAGCACATCATTTCAATCTATTTCAATATTTGCAGTCTTGTTATGATGTTATTTACAAAAGTGGCTACAAATAGAAAAGAATGAATAATATTTTAATATTATATATTAGGTTAGTTTGGAAAGAAAATGCGTCCATCATGCAATTGCGAAATTTGGATCCATTCAACATCACATGATTGATTTGTAGAGAATTTAACAACAATGTCATATACAGGTTAATACATCTATGTTTTATAATAACTATAAACAAAGGCATTAGGTCCAACAATCCCAAATGTGGGACTATATCAACCTCAATATGTTTTTCCGCATGGCCAACTATATGTAGCACGATCAATATAAATTTCTATGCCACTACAAAAGTATTAGTTATGCCAGAATAATCAAATTAGAAGGCGGGGACATACACAAGAATTATAGTTTACGAGGAATTATTAGGTCAGTAACGACTAATAACATTTTGAAACATTCCAAATTGAAAAGATAAAATATATTACATGATCCTAACAAAACTCTCAATGCTTGTCTTTACAGGTACAATTTAAGAATAGGCAAAATGCCAAACACTAAAAAAATTGCACAGAACACAACATTATTGTGTAGTCTTACCAGTCCTAAATATGAATTTTAACACAATTAATTGCTTTCGAATTAAATTATGCTAACATTTGCGATAAATTGATTGTAACACAAATAAAAAACTTTGTAAGTGATGTGGAAAAGACTTGCCACGTGCAACCCACGTGGGGTCAATTTAGTTAGTTTTAAAACAGTGGCTAATCGATGAACAACATAAAAGTGGTTATTTGTCTAAACCTAGTATCTTTGGGCCCTTATTTAGTTGTCCGTCGGGTTAAGGGCCCATGAAAAAACACGCGCCTTAATTAGGAGAGTTTTCTTTGTTGAGTTTACTCAATTCAACAGTCAACAGTCATGGAAGAACCAAAAAATTTAACGGAATTTGATGCCTTGGAACACCCAAAGGAATTGGAATTGCCGGAAGGAGGGGACGATGAAGGAGATAACAACAGTAAAGAGGCTGTTGATGAAGGCGATGATGAAGGCGATGACGAAGACGAAGAGGAAGATGATGAAGAGGATGATGGAAGTGGAGAGTATAAATTCCAATTCGAAGCAGAAATGGATCCTTTAGCATTCACAGAAGAGGACGCCTTTGGACGCCAGCCATACCAACAATTTGAGCGCCTCGAGCACGAATATGAAGCTTTGGCTGCCAAAAAGCGGGAAGCTCTAGCCCTACAACCTCCTAGGTAATTTTGATTTTGTGAAGCGATAGAGTGAAAACAATTCTGATGTTTTTTGCTACACACACGGTAATGAATAATGATTACGCTGATGTAGACGGAAAAAATTAGTTTTTTCTTTTTGAATTTCTGACATGAAAATTGATACTTAGCTTAAGTGCATTATGTAAAATTATTTACACCTATCTGAAGCTCTACTCTGTCTTGCTGAATCCATGCTCTCTTATTCCTCATTTTGCTCCTGAAATTTTCTCTCAGGATTAGTATAGAAAGGTAATAATAACATTAATGGTGGCCAGATTATTATTTTTTGGTTTCAGTTGTTGTTCTCGGCTCTGCAGTCAGAATAGTGATCAGAGAGATGAAAGAAAATGTATCGAGGACTTGGTGAATGCTGAAAAACAACAATTTTCTTTTTGATAAGTTTACATAGTGCACCTATTTATAAGTGTCAAACTCAGTGCTAAGTGAGATTTGTGCAAAGTATCTCACTTAAGATTATAATTCTTCTGACAATTCTGATTCTCATATTCTAGCACTTCTAACAATTTTGTGATTGTTGTAACTAGGGACGGAGGATGGGGTTGGGTGTAATTAATTATCTCTTTGATTGCATTACCGTTTACATGCTTTATCTGGATTTTGGACGCTTATTGTCTCATTGACCTTTGTATTGTGTTAATTTCTTATACCATGTTTGTGGATGGGCATGTGAGTGTGTGCAGTGAGACCGCAGCAAAGAAATCCAGGCAAGAAGACTGTCAAGTAGATGGTCCAGGAGCAAGCTATGATGAAATATTGGAAGCTATGAATTATGGGATGAGGAAAAAATCAAAGAAGGTATGATATCCGCATGTTTTTGCTTTATAATATGTTGGCATTAGCAATCTGGGGAAACTTTAAACTCCATTTACAAAATACTAGATCTAAGCAGACCATGGGCCCAAGCTCAACCTTGACAATTCTTTTTTTTTTTTTTGCTTTCTTTTGTTTTTTGGGATCTTGACTATTATTTTTGTCCTAAGAATTCTTGACAGAACCATAAAAGAACTGCTATAATTATCCTAAATATCTTCAGCATATTAAAGTTTAGAAGACCCAAGAATCTTCACCAAAAATTTAGAAGGCCAAAGGATAATTAAAACATTAATATTTTCTTTAAAGTTCAATTGTATAACTGATTGCATCAAGGCAAAGCATATAGTTAAGAGTAACATTTTCTTATGAATAGTCTTTAGTTGAAAAACTAGAATCACCAAAGCATAGTAGTTTATGTTACCTGTACCAGCTTATGGTTTTAGATCCTTATACGATGTCTTAAAGTCGAGGTCTTTAATTTCGAGCTTAAGATCTATATCTCATTAAAATCAGGTTTTCCTTATATAGTTGTTGAATGATAAGGGAATTTCATATTGAATTACATGTAGCATTAATCATTTTGGAAAAATATTACAAAAGCCAGCTGGTCATTGGGACTTGGGCTTGGAAGATGTATGGAATACTAAAGCTGGAATAAAGGTGGCAAATTTTGGATGGGTTGCAGCTAGGGATGCTTGTTTAACTCACAACAGATTACAGTAGATCAAAGAATATCTTGAGTTTTGAGGATATGGAATACCATCTTGCTTAACGAAGCTAGCTTTGAGGCTAAGCTTGTTGATCTCCAGTTCTAAGGTTATGTCACACCAAGAGACACTTCCAACTATAATCTTAGCTAAACTGAAATTCAATAATCTCAAGTGATAGTGGTTATGGTACTTACGAATGAGCTTTTGGCCTTCAAAACGTTTGCATTTAAGCAATTCATGGAAGTTATGAATCGTTTAAGGAGTTACTAAATTACTGATTCTAGAAGAATGAAAAGAATTTTTACAAATTAGTTTGTGAATTTTGTCTATGATTTCCCTATCCAATAATCCTACCTCAACTATTCACCCACCTTGTGAAGCTATCAGTTCTCAATATATTTTGGATAGGCTTTGGCTATGTGCTGAGTGTCCAGAAAAATCTTAGGTTGTCTCCATTTTTGTTGAAACTAATGTTGATGTACATGCGTTGCATGTGTCAATAATCTTTATTTTAAATTCTAGAAACCTAAACAGAATTCTAAAACTAAAAAAAAAAGAAGAGACAAAGTAAATACAAATTGACAACAAAAGAATCCTAAAATCAATAACCTAATTAAAACCAAAAATCCTAAATGAAGAAAAAACTGAAGTATCCTAACTCTAATTAAAGAAAACTAAATTCTATATATGCACAACACTTTTGGTTATCTCCCCCCAAAATATTTATTATGATAAAGGAAAACCTAAAAAATCTTAAAGCTAATTAAAGAAAATATCTTATTATATACACACAGTAGTTGTGATTTTCTCAACAAAAAACAATATTTAACATTACTACTAATACTATAAGCGTTATTTTTACTATTATTTTATTTTTATATTAGCTATTTGATAGATATTACATTACACAATATATTTGAAAAACATTGTATTTGATCAAATTAGAAGTTCGAAAGAAATACATCACACACACTCCATTTCATACCAAATATAATTAGGATTTCCTATGTAATAGTTCTAATATAAAAGAAGAAGAATAACATTCGTTGTTGCTTCACCATTTTATCCATCAAAGTTCTTTTTTTTTTTCAACAGCATAATTCTTAGCATTCTTGACACTACATAGCCCATAGTGACATGTTCTTTTGAATAAGTAAAGAGTTAAGGTATTTTTGGTGTGATTTTTGTTATTTAATTTAAGTTGATTTTTACGTCCTAAATATTAAGAAAATAGTAAATGACAATTTTGTCTATTGTACATTCTTTTAATGAAGGGAAAAGTTCAATATACATTTCTAAAGACGTTTATGCTTTTAATATAGTATAGATAGATTAGTTTATTAAGTGGTCATTTTTCAACCTGTTATTTTGTCCCTTCTTTAGTTTGGATTGCAAGTTGTTTCCGTTTTGCATATTAAAATATTGTGCAGCCACTATTTATCTTCTGTTCATTATGTTATGTTGTACCATATGTAGCTCAAGAAGAGAGGAAGGCGGAAGGGATCAAAGACTAAAGTTAGTCCAGAATTGAAAAGAAAATTAGGTGATGCCACTCTTCACTATGCACTTGGTCGTTACGAAGAGGTACACACGTCATGCATCCCTGATCTTGCTTGATCTGCATTTATAATTTTCTGTTTTGCATGTAGATATGATATCAATATGGCATGACAAACCTAATTTTATCAAGATTGCATTTTCTCTACATTGTAAAATATATGAATGGACCATGAAGTTGCTGTTTTCTCTTTGTTGTTGTCGGTAAGGGTCCTGTTTTAAAAAATTAACCTATTTTTGCTGCTGAATATTTGTTCCTATTTGTTTTTTGATTGGTATTTTCTGTCAGTTATATTTAAAATTTGTGCACACCTGTTGAAGCAGTGGTCTTTTCCCCGTTCCTGATGGATTTTCTCAAGGAAGGGCTCTATATCAGCTGTTAGTCCTTCCATTTCTCATTTATTATCTCATTGTTAGTGTTCTCTGTTGCAGGCTAAACGTTTGTTGCATGAAGTAATCCGTCTTTCGCCAAACCTTCCTGATCCATACCATACACTTGGTCTAATTTACAATGCTATGGGTGATAAGAAGAGAGCTATGAATTTCTACATGCTTGCAGCGCATCTGTCACCAAAGGATGCATCTCTATGGAAGCTCTTGGTCACTTGGTCCACGTGAGGATTCTTTGGACTACTTGTATTATCATTTGTTTTTTTTTAATCTTTTCTCATCTGTTTTTTCTTCTGTTGAATATACATTTCAAGAAAATCGCAATTGAGCTGTTTACTCATATATGGTGTAAAAATATGTCATCCTTATTTCTTTTCTTATTTCATATAGCACAGTATTATCATTCCTATGTGGAATAAATTCGTGCATATATTTTGAGATCCAGTGGTTAGGGGAAAAAGTTATCCCTTGATCCCTTTCCCATATGCATTCAGTGATTTCCCAAAATGCTGATTCCTTTCTGAAATGGGCTTTGTCTGCCCTTCTTTCAACTTTGGCTGTTACTTTATTATTCCCTGATGGAAGGGCGTCCTTGAAAACTAACACAAAAATTCCATCATCACCTACTGATTTCTTTAGGCTTCTGAAAAAGTGGAGGAGACAGATACCCTGAGATGTATGGTTACGGGTTCTTTGTATTACTTTTGGTTTTAAAGACACTGAAAGGGATGAACCAAAAGGATACAAATATATTTACTCCTTGTGTGGTGCTTAGGTATAGTTTGGGCCTAAAGGAGCTCAAACTGATGTATTCTGGGGTTAAAAGAACATTCTGCACTAGGAATTAAGAGAGCATCAGGTCTGTGCATGTTGGATATTGATGGACAAAGTTCAGTTATTCTTCATTTTGAGTGACAGCCTACTAAAGGATTTCTTTTGGTATCACATCTCTTAGTCATTTGATTTAGGAATGTGATATGTATGTGACGATAGGCATTTGACCTGTTTCCTTTTAAACGATATTATTCACTGTGTTTTTATTGCCAATTTTAGGTTTTGTTTCCAAAATTGTTGTATAAGTTTGCTCCCTGGTTCCTGTTTATTTTTGCAAACATTTAGTGCTTCTTGATTATTATCAGTTTAAAGATAACTTGCAACTGTACAGAGAGCAGGGAGATAGGAAACAGACCCGTTATTGCCTTTCCAAAGCAATAACAGCAGACCCTGAAGATGTTAGTCTTAGGTATCACAGGGCTTCAATATATATTGAACTTGGAGATTATCAAAAAGCTGCAGAGTCTTATGAACAAATTGCTCGTCTATGCCCTAATGACGTTGAAGTGCTTAAGGCAGCTGTTCAGGTGTCTTCTCTATCCTTCCTTCAGTATCTGTTAAACTTTGTTGTCTTGTTGATTTGCATAAATTTGTTGAAGAGTTCCACATGGGTTAAAAAAGGGGTGGGTGGTCTCCTAGGCAGTTTTCCCTTCTTGAACTAGCTTTGGAGGTTGAGTTAGGTCTAAGATTTATTTCTTTACATGGTATTAGAGTTGAGTCCATCTAAAAATTTTCGTTGTTGGCGCTCCAGTCTTAATAGTGTCCACACTTTAGATTCCCAGTCTTGGGTGTGCGGGGTGTTGGAGTTCTACAGCGTTTGGAGAATTGGCATATGGACTCCTTAGATGGTGTTGGACAATCTTTCCCTATGAGCTAACTTTTGGGATTAAGTTAGGTCCAAGGTCCACTTTTTAAACATGGGATTAGAGCACGATCCATCCCAATTCTTGTTTTCTGATGTTAGGCCTCTATATTATATTGTCCATGCTCTAAATGTTGTTCGGGTTTGAGCTTGAGGTGGCATGTTGAATAGTCCCACACAGATGAAAAAGGGATGGGTGATGGTCTATATATAATCTTAGGCAATCTTTCCCTTTTGAGCTAACTTTTTGGGTTGAGTTAGGTCCAAGATCCATTTTAAAGAGTTGTTTTGGGTTTACACTAAATGGTTACATGCTGAATGGCTCATCTTATGCTATTTTTATTCATTTCATTTTCTATTGTTGCCCTTAATGTTCATTGGACATCCTTTTTCTTTTATATTATTGCAGACAACATGCCTTACTATTACTATTTTTTAATCAAGTAAAGGGTTTCAATTAATAATAACAATGGTGAGATAGCCATATACAAAAGATATACCCCAAAAGGGAGAAGCCTACAAATGGGTCTCTCCAAAAGATATTCAATCCTCTATACTAATAGGAACTACGTGAGTGCACCAAAAATAAATTAAGGAAGTGGAAGCCAGTGGTTATCAAAGGCATAAAATGCAAAAAAGCTCTAAGGTCCGTTAGGGCTTCAAGCGCAAAGTGCAATTAAGTGTGGACCTTAATAAAAAAAGCGCAAAGGGAGAAAAAATACAAATATATATATGTTTAGTCGAAGACTAATAATTATAAACATGAATGAAAAATATATGGACAAAGAAATTGAAAACAAATCATGATAAAATGAGATATTGATTTTTTAGTGCCACCTCTTTAGCAAAAGCTCATTAGCAATAACATATGCTTTAGAACCTTGATGACAACACTAAAGTGCACATAAGGCGAGGTGAAGCGCTCAACATGTTTTGAGTGTCGTTTTAGGGCTTAAGTGCGCTTTTGACAAATCTGATTGAGGCTACTAATCTGCATCTCTTAAAAACTCTCATATTTCTCCCTCCAAATGACCCACATTAACACAAGAAGAGTAACATTCCAAGTTTTTTGCCTTTTCCTCATAGCAACTGCCTTCCAACTGAACATCAACTTCTTCACAGATTTCGACATCACCCATGGAATGTCAAACCAACTAATAATATCCCAACATACTAAGTTGCGATATAACACAGTATAATCCATGTCCTCACCTACCTCCTTGCAAAGGAAGCAGCAAGTAACACAAACAACCTTCTGTTTTCTCAAATTCTCCTCTGTCAAATCACCTCTCTAGTAGGTAACCAAGTGAAGAGGCACACCTTCCTCAGCACCCTAGGAATCCAAAACGAATTAGAAGGAAACCTCTGTTCGAGCCTAACCAACAACTTTTTATAGAAGGAACATTTGTTCTTCTCCACTTTCCAACACAAAGTTCCACTATAATTGAGGTGAGGCTTAGTCGTACATCAAATAAGCAAATGATCGATTATTGACGTACATTCAGGAAACCCCTTTCATGCTTTTTCGATTGGGCTTGTTGCATGAGACTTGCCTAATATATTCTCTCTCTCCTACGTGGTTTGCTGGCTATTACATGAGAGTGGAGTATTTGCGGTGCCCACTCAAGGATAGCAGGCACGAGTTTCTCTTGTCAACCAAAAAAATATATAGGAAGTATAATTTCGATAGACTACATATGCTGATGCAAACAGTTATTCCTAAATATTGGGAATTTCTTTTTAGATTAATGTTGAGTTAGATGACACAAACATGTGGACATCACATGTCTAGAAAATGCAGGACACTGCGACGAGTGACATGGAAAATGTTTAGTATTATTAGACATTTTAAGAACAATAGTAATGATAATGAAATTACAAAAGTGGTATTGTGACAGTAATAATAATAGCAGGGTATGAAAATTCTAATCAACTACTTACTTTTGATATTTGTTATCATTTGTTGTCTTTTGTATAACATTTACCACATTATTTCGTAGTTGATACCGTTCCTTTTTTTGGATGATCTATACTGTTTTCCATATTAGATGACTTGTTTTCGCCACTGCTGTATTTTTTTCTTTTGTAACTTCTTTGATTTTTTGACTTGCACTGAGTTTTTTTTTTTTGAAAATAGCCTCTCTACTTTCACAAAGTGGGGGTAGCCACTCTACCTTGCTTAGACCTAATTATGGGATTATGTGGTGTTGTTGACAATTCTATTCAAACTTTGGATTGCAAGGTAAAAGAAAGAAAAGTTATCGCCACCCCTCTAAGGTCATTTCTAGCTCAACACTAAGGAAAAATATATCTCATGGATAAGTTAATCAATTTATTGGCTATTTCTTAGAAAGTTAAACTAGTGGATTTCATAGGAGTTGTGCAAGTATTTTGTTCTGTTTTGTTATTGTGTAAATGTTAAAACTTTTGGAGGTGGTCAGCATAGCCCTTGATGCTGAAGAATACAAAGTTACCAGTTAAAAAAGGAATATTCCTTTTATTTTGGAAGGATAAAAAAACTATTTCTTAATCCTAAATTAATTTGGATAGACAATATGAATCCGAAAATATGAATCCTCCGTGATTCCATTTTGCTGTATTCAAGCTTAGTACATTCCAATATTGGCAAAGTTTTGGTGGACAAATTATTACCTAGTACCTGTTTTGTTGGGAGATAGCAGGTTGACAGAGTTATCAAAGGATATTTTCGTAACGTAAAGAGTTATTAAGAGCTTGTTTCGATTGACTTAATTTAGGTGCTTATAAGCTAATATAATTTTAAATAATTTTGTAGTGTTTGGATAAAATTAAAAAAAAGTGCTTATAAGCACTTGTTTTTAAGCCATAATAACGAAAATAAGCCAAAAAATCATATTGGTTGATAAGTCATAAGCCCATCTAAATACGCTCTAAGAGGGTGTTTGGACTGATTTTTTAGAAATAGCTTATAAGTAATAGCTAAAAGCCGTAAGTTAGTGCTACTCAACTTTTAGCTGTTAACTTATTTTTGTTATTTGTTGGTCTAAACGTAAGCGTATGAAAGAACCTCTTATTGTTTCCCCCAAAACCACAAAAAATAGAAAAATAGCATAAAGGTCAAATGCACTTAATAAGTCAATCCAAACACCCTCTATATATGATATAATTTATATAACCAGCGACCTACAAGAGAACAAGGTTCGTCACCAAATTCACCCAATCGTCTGCACTAATACGAAATTCTTGGTGCTCCAAAAGTTTAACTAAAACAATATCTTAGTCTTAATTTGTACAAAAATATTTTTTTTTGATAACAATTGTACTAAAATATTCTCTAACCCGTTAGATGCTCTCCATCCTTTTTATGTCCACAAACCCACATGAAAATCACATGATCTACTTGCCGTGCTCGTCTCAGTCTTTCTCTGTATTTGAAGGTCATCTAAATATCACATGTTAACTGTCCTTGGTAATGCCAAAGATGTTTGGCATCATCAACCATAGCTGGCTCATCAACCAACGATGTAGCAATAGGTGATTTACATCCTTTTCCAAATTAGTACACATGCAGCTTTAAGTGATGCATGCTATTTTTTCTCTTCCAGAAATTATTTATTGTGAGGACTGAGCACATGCAGCACCAAGTGATGCATGTTATCTTTTCCTTCCTGAAATTATACGTGGTAAGGATTGAACACTAGCTGCAACCATGTGAAAATGGCATTTCTTCTTCAGTGTTCTAGGATGGTGAAGAGATTCAGAGTGCCATTTCTTCTCTCTGTAGGCTTCTGCGACTTCATCGGCAAAAGCTCTCTTTTTTGTGCTTTCACTGCCATACATATTTCTCTTTTGGATCAACAGTTTGTATTCTTAGTAGCTCTAGGATTCTTGAAAATCATCGACCTTTGAATCTTGAAAGTTATTTCTTGAAGCCCAGATCCCAAATAGTTTCTCCTTTTTGTTCCCCAATACATTAGACCTAATTTTTTGTCCATAAATAATGAATTAGCGTTATTACCAACTGATTTGTATCACCTGTAGCTATTTTTTGGTCCCACTGTGTCATGTTCTTATCCACAGTAACCTAGGAGGTTGTAGATTGACAGACAACCTAAATCTTCTTGTTTAGGTTTATCTTGTTTCTTTTTAACGCATTCAATCATCATGCTATTGTACCTACAGAGCAATGTATCTAGAGGTCTGTGTACCATACTACTAAATCATTTCATGTGGCTTCTTATTATTTCACTGTTTCTGTTAATTGTACTTCCTATCTGATGTAATTATTAAGGCAGAAGAGCAGGATCTCTTGGTGAGTGAAGCGGTCACCTCCTTTAGAAGCATTTTTAGGTTATCTTTTAGATGCACTGCAATGGAGTCACTTATTGCTTATAGTCCTTGATGTGCATTGCTCCCTCCCTTTCTGGTACGATGGATATTAAAGATGCATAGAGAGTTCTTTCAGTTTTTTCAGTCTCCTGGGACTCAACAACAATCTCCATCACCTATTCTTCGACTATTTACCACTTGTACAACTCTCCACCATCTTCCTAACCTCATCTTCCTCATTTGTCTTTACTAACTCCACCATCTTCCTAACCTCATCTTCCTCATTTGTCTTTACTAACCACTTCCTGTTCTCTTCTCCTATTTGATTGAACCCTAAGCTTTGGTCTCCCACTCACCTCCTATTTTACAAGCATTCATCGGGTCCACTACTATCCTTCTACAGTTCTACCACCTCCTCCCTGTGGAATAACAAGCCATTTACTTCCACAAACTCTATGAAATTTCATTTCCTTTTTGCTACTGCTATCCTATGAAAGAAAATTGGATTTGAGTTTCTTTCTTCCAACCACAATCCATTGAATTTTTTTTTCTACAACTAGTTTCTTGAACTATTGCCAACAGAGCTATCTTTCTCCCTTTCTTCCAACTCCCTTACCCCTTTCACCCTCTCTACTTCCACAACTCATTCTTAAGTTCTCTCGTCTTTTTCTCAAAGTCCATGGGGTTGTACTTGCAGCCAGCCTGGTACTCGAATAAGAACTTACAACATTGTAATACATGGAGAAAGTTCTTGGAGCTTCGCTGCGTGATTCTAGAGACAACGAAGCTAGTGCAGGAAATCGGCGTTTCTTCTGGTCACAGATCTTTTCTGATCAATGTTTGATGGTTCACCATCAGGATTTTCTCTTTCAATGTCATGAATTGGTAACTCGATATTGTTTCATTGAGGTTTCTTGGAATGAATCCTTTCTTCAATATTATTGTTTCTGCAAGGTTTACCCATATAGTTGGAAAAGTTCCTTGGTGATTGCACACATTTCTACTTTTTGAAAAGCAACAGTGTCCTCATTTTGTGGGATTTCACTGGGTATGCTGCTGCTGTTGTTGTTGAAAAGCAAACTGCGTACTGTCAAGGAATTTCATAACATCTTGTACAGGGACTGCATTGGTACTCTTACGACTGTCAAAAGTGAACTTAGACCTGACAAATTGATGAGAACATGCCAAGAGAATCATTATGAAAAAGACTGTTGCTTTAGTCCGATAACTTCAGAATTTTCTCCTTTTTCTCAAAAATCTATATACGATTAATGCTATATCAAATCGTACTTGCTCAATATTCCAATGTTAATCATGAAACTGACTTCTTGTCTGCTTCTCCAGTTTTACAGAAAATGTGGCAAACATGAGAGTTCTGTTGGTATCCTCGAAGACTACCTGAAAAATCATCCAATTGAAGCTGATTTAAGTGTGATACATCTGTTAGCTGTGATACACATGGAAGACAATGCACATTTAAAAGCTCTTGATCTAATTGAGTGTGCAAAACAGAGATATTTTACTGGGAAACAGATGCCTCTTGATTTAAGTATCAAAGCTGGAATATGTCATTTACATCTTGGTCATATAGAGGAGGCGGAGGTTTGTTGTAGCTTGATCTTGAATTTTCTGTTGTTTAGAAATGCCATCACTCATAATAACTCTGCCATGTTGAGTTCTTTATGCAGTGTAGAGGCTGATCAAGTACAGTAACTCGTAGAACTATAAATGAAACACAATACTCTGATGAGTATAACAGTGGAAGTGTGAATGGTCTTTCTCGTTTTTACATGCTACTGGAATCATGGCAACTGGAATAGGTTTCCAGAGTTTTTCTATTTTCCATTGTTATTAACTGTTGTTGTTATGGGTTACACGTGGGTGTTTTGTTCAAGGGAAAATTCCTGTCTGAGACTCCATTTGAAAGCTCCTGCATATTTCTGTAACATAACGATGGAAAAACTATATGTTGTCGAGATTTACTTTAACTAAAACTTTGTACCATCAGAAATTAGAAAGCTACTTTCTGTTATTTAAGACCAATACTTGATGTAATGGTGCTAGATGGGATACTAGGTAAAGTTGTAGCTAATCTATATGGGAGAGCATGCAGATAGGACCCATATAGGACTTATAACTTAGCATTAATGAGGTAAAATGCCTCTAAAGTGGTCCAAGTAGTAGGGTGGTTTTCAGGGGTGAAGATTAAGGGACAGGAGGACTACGACAAAATGAGGTCTCAGAAGTACTTTTACATCTTAAGTTTGGCTAAGTATTTCTTAGCGATGACCTCAAATCATTGTTATGACCCTGAATATCACGGGTTGTGGACTTATTTATTAAGTCCAGAGCTTAGTCTATTCCTGAAGTGCAATCCAATATTACCCTCTTCCAAAATACCCTGTTCTACAACAACATATTCCCAATGTATCCCCACAAGTGGGGTCTAGGGAGGGTGGTGTGTACCCTATTCTGTTGTCTCTAAAAGAATTATATACTATTTCTGTATGAATTTTAAGTCATATGCTATTCTTACTTTGTCAAGCAATGTGCAGATTATTTTCAGTGCTGTACAATATGAAAATGCATCTCAACATCCTGACATAGTCACTGAGGTCGCGGATTCCCTTATGACACTTGGTCACTATGCATCAGCTTTGAAGTACTATAGGATGCTTGAAGGAGATGACAACAAGAATAAAGTAAAGAAATAACACTCCCTCTTTTACTGCTTCTGTGTACACTGTGATATTTTATCCTTTCACGTGGAAGCACAAGTATATGTGCCCTTTCTGTACTATCAACCAGACCGACCATGCTCAGGTGATCTGTTATTGAGAGGAACCTTGTTGGAACTAATAACTAGTAAAGCATATCCATCTTCCGAAACTCCTTTTAGTGTCTTTTGGTGGTTGATCCATTTCAATCCTTTTCAGGGCTATTTACACTTGAGAATTGCTGAGTGTTATATATTTTTGAAGGAAAGAATACAAGCAATTGAGTACTATTATAAAGGTATCCACATAGCATATATATGTATATACATGATTTTTTTTTTTTGTGTGTGTGTAAATATATATTTAGCAGTGCATAGTCTTCATTAAATACTGGTAGCTCTGGTATGATGTTACTTACCAACTCATCTATGTACCCTCCTGCTCAATGGGTTTATTTTGTGTTCGTGACTTGCTTTTTCTGTTGATGCTTTAAATCTATTCGATGTCTTTATCTGATTGATGTTTCTTTTCAGCTATAAATGAACTTGAGGATAGTGTTGATGCTAGATTAACTTTATCATCGATCCTCCTTGAAGAAGGCAAAGATGATGAAGCAGTTTCTGTGCTTTCCCCTCCCAAAGAATCAGGTATAAATCATTTGCTTGGGATAATTTTAGCATTCTGTTATGTGGATCGTCGTAAACTTCTTTTAAGAGCTTTGTGGTTCATTTCCAGAATCTTCAGTTGACTCAAGTGCTGGTAAACCAAAATCTTGGTGGCCTAGTAGCAAGATAATTCTGAAGCTTTGCCAAATTTATAGAGCTAAAGGGTCACTAGAGGCTTGTGTGGATGTTATTTTTCCTTTGATTCGCGAGACATTGTTTCTTCAGTCTGTCCAACCGAAGGTAAGCTTACTCTTTTCATTTATGACCCTAAAATTTGATAGTGTCAGGGATGGTTTCCTTTTTTCTTAAAAAAACTTGGTAACTTTGTATTATATCTCAAAACAGTACATGGGTTGTACTGAAACATATGTACAAGTGCACTCCTGATTTCACTTCTCTCTGTCTAAATTGAATCTAGCACATCAATAGCAGAGACAACATCATTTGAGTATAACTGGTTACTCCAAAAAATTAGAAGTAACATGCAGAGTAGCTTGACTTTCTGCACATTGTTCTCTATTCTCTCAAAACATCTTGAGTTTCTCTCTTTCCAAATAGCCCACCAGATAGCCTCCAGGATAATTCTCCATCCACCTCTGTCCTTAGCGTGTACTCCTGCTTCCTCCCAGCATAGTAAAGCTTCAGCCACCTTCCTGGGCATAGTCCAGGAGATGCCTTTGAGGCTTAGGAATATTGTCCACTGATGATGGGTGTACTTAAATAACAACAACAATATACCCAATGGAACCCCAAAAGTGGGGTCTGGGGAGTGTAAAATGTACGTAGACCTTACCACTACCTCATAGAGATAGAGGGGCTGTTTCCGGAAAACCCTCGTCTAAAAAAAATGGGTTACAGTTTCAGATGTTTCACCACATAGGAAACACCTGGAACGCAAGGTAATCCCCCTCTTCATAACATTGTCCTGTGTAAGGACTGCTTCCTTACCCATTAGCACACCACCCCCCCCCCCCCCC
>JAOTQR010000092.1:15745445-15767409 GCA_025774065.1 Solanum ossicruentum | reverse complement strand
GTTTGGTTTATATATTAAAAAAACCGCATTTAATGGTTTGGTTTGGTTTTTAAAAAATCCGCACCAATCCGCACCATTTACACCCCTAGAGGGGAAGATATGATGTATGTAGATTTTGGAGAGGATGGGATAGATGTTTCTAGATCCTACCCCTAACTCTGCTGAGGAGACTGGAGAGAGATTAATTCCATGAAAATGTAAAACAAAATTAATTATAATGATCCACATCTATGTGAACTTATCTGATTGAATATGGACCAACAAAGTTAAACTGAACAACCAACTGATCAAAGAGCATGAGCCAAAAAAGTTGGTTTAAACTCTTGCATCGTCGGGCAGGAGCGGAGCTATATTTACTTCAATGGTGATTAGATGAACCAATTTTATCGAACTTTTTTCAAATATATAGGTTAAATATATATTTTTTGATATATAATAGCAATTGTTGAACACTCTTGATACAAAAATCATTCACATATATTCTAAAAATATGAACATCTTTAACGAAAATATTAACTCCACTACTGACATTAGGTAAACTATAAATGAAAATATTCACACCATGACCATCCCGCATTCGTGATCATAGAGTAAAGTGAAATGTTCTTACTATAAAATTTCTCTGTAGACACGCATCTATTTTTATTTTATTTTGGACTACTAAAAATAAAAACGATGACTCATAAAATAAAGTAAAGAGATTATCTAGGACTTTTCCTTGTATGGAACTTACATGTTTGATTTTTAATATGGTCATTGGTAGGGAAGAAAGGAACTTATAACAAGTACATAAAGGCCATAAATAAAAAATGATAAGCATATTTAAAGGAGCTGTCAAGAGAGCGAAAATAATAATACGAGATACTTTCTTTATTCATTGTTATGTGCATGTTTTCGTGTTTTTATTAGTTGTCACTTTTTATCATTACGTGAATAAGTATATGAAATTATCGATATATGTAAGTATTGTTGACACCCAATTTTTATCTTCCACGATATAAATTAGTCGTCAAGTTTTTAATTTTTAATAATTTTGAAATAATTAGTTTTTGAAATTTTTTTTTTAAAAATTAATAATATAATACAGCGCGTGGGAGCTACGCGCCCTCAATTCACATCTTTTCCCCTTTCTTTCTCCCAACCTACGCTCCATTCCCCCTTTCTAATTCTTCTTCTTCAACCTAAATGACCAAAAAACCCGGTGCCGCCAACAACCCGACGAGACCCCGACAATCCCCAGTAGGTGTCTTAAGGGTCGCTATTATCATATTGATTCAACCATTGCTTTCTGATGTGATCTGATCCTTAAATTGACTATTAGCCCCTCCTTTTATGAATGCAGTTCCTTTGACATGGTTATTGAGTCTGTTTGCATCTTGTTATTACCTTATATCTCTCAAACTTCAAGTCTTAAGTTACAAACTGTTACAGACAAACTGTTGCAGATGTCAATAAATATGTTCATTTACATGTTATTGCTATGACTATTGACTACTGACTGGTTCTCTGTCTAAAAATCAGTTTGTCAGAATTAGCTTACATATTCCTTTTCCTGAGATGTTGCTTTACTGGTATAAGTCTTAGAAGTCATGGTTTGTTTGCCTTGTTGTCTATGGGATCTAAATGAAAATTTAAAGTGTGAATTGGACTAGTAGTACTAGAGTTGTCTGTATTGTTGGATTCAAATTCCATACTCAGATTTACATGATTCATTTTGATTTTAGGACTGTTATGGTTTTATATGTTGTCCTGCTACTGCTTTGGATTCAAATGTCTTGCTTGTCATCTTGTTTTGTGAGAGTCAGTATAGTTATGTTGTTAGAATTAGTATAATTATGTTGTTAGTATTATTGAATCTCTTACTAATCCTTAATTTTATTTCTTTGCATGAATAATGCATCGAGTCATTTTGGACTCTCCATTCTTGGGCCATGGAGGCTCAAACTTCCTCTTCTTCGAGTCAGCCTAAGTTTCTAGAAGAAAGAAATTGTTATATAGATTTCGATAGCAAGAGTCGCACTATATACAATGATATACATGTGTATATATAGCAGCACAAGGAAAAGGTCCAAAAGTTGCAACAAATATTTAAATGGGATAAAGGCCCAAAACCACTTCACCTCCTTTTTATTTTATTTTTGGTTTATATGTTTGTATTTGTGTTGGATGCTACCATTGTTCACTATATTAATGGTTTTAATCTAATTAAATTCTCTAACATGTCAAACCATTTATGCTATTTTTTTATTTAATATATACAAATTTTAAAAAAATAAAAATAAAAAATGTGATTTCACATTTTAGTTCAATTTTCAAACCTAGTCAATTTCCTTCAAGTTTGGTTAATTGTTTTCACTTTGATCAAAATTTAATCAAGTTTGGTCAAATTCTTTCAAAATTAGTCAATCCTTTCAAACTGAGTCATTTTCCTTAAGAGTTAGCAATTTTTTCAAAATCAATCAATTTTAAAGCTAATCAACTTTTTCCAAATCAATCAAATCTTTAAAAAGTTGATCAATTTTCCAGTCGTCGGATAACCGTATTTAGCGACTATTTCAAGTGCGTAAAATCTTTTTGAAGTGGAAATATGAACCTGAACCTTTCCTTTAGATTTTAAAAAGATTTTTCTGTTAGGTCTTTTTAATTATTTATTGGTTTCCAAATTATCCTTAAAATTAGGTGACGACTCTTTTTCTTTCAAATTTCGAGAATTGATTTTTTTAAATTAATTAAGCTTAAACCGATTTTTGATTTTTCGAATTTGTCTTTAAAAAAGCCATTTTTCAAGATAACAAGTGTATAATCACGTCTTGAAAAACATGATTTCATCTTGAAAGATAAGTTTTTTTTCTTGTCACGTCTTGAGTATATGAATAAGTCTTAATTTATTTGCTTTGTAGTATTTTTTAAGTATTTTTCACTATTTTTAAGTACTTTTTAAGAATATAGCTTTTTCCTGCTTAACCGTTCTTTACAAATAAAGAACAAAAAAGAATTTAACAAAAAAAAAAAACCAAATCCGACAATTAAGGCGCAATACTGCACTGTTAGTCTTTCTCAAGGGTTAGACACGATGTTAAATGTTAAACGCAAGGCGTAGCAGGCTTTGTGTGTTTGTCGTTTTGATCTGATAAAAATATAATTTGTCGTTATGGTTATTTCACAAAAAAATTATACCTTTTTGATTTTGGACTCTTTTATTTCGCGCTAATGTCGTACCAACATAATATCAAAATAAATATTATGAAATAATTCTTTGTTATCATTTATCTCACCTATTCATAACAGCTCTATCTTGTATCACATAATTTCTTACAAGTTCATTATTCAAATTACATCATATTATGTAATGATGCTGAATAATACAGTCTATTCAAATATTATATTCTTTAAAGCAATAAAATACTATCCTTTAATTTTCTGGTACATCGTCCATGTTACATGACGGTCGATGTTTTTTTTTTTTGAATTTTTTTTACAGAACTCTTTAATTTTTTTATTTTTTATTTTTAAAAATTGACATGGTGGAATGAACATCAATGGCGATAGTGGGTGGTAACTAGAATTCATGGGAAGTGAAATTGAGAAGTTAGAAATGAGTTAGGAACCGGTCAAAACTCCTTTTTTGTCCATTATCTCCACAATTTTTTTGGCTGAAACTAATTTTAGTATTAATAATTTCTATACAAAAAGGTCTTACCTTTATCTTCTTTCAGTTATACTCTATCTTTCTTCTACATACAAAATATAAATAAATAAAAAAACATCACTACCTGTACTAATAGTATTCTAATCTTCTACACAGATCCCAATTCTAAATCTTTTGAGTAATTAATGGTGATTTGATTAATTGTTCGGATTGAGAAGGAAGGAGGAGGTAATAGAGGATGTCTGGGATATGGCGATGGAGAAATGTAAAATATACTGTACTGAGGAAGACGATTTTTCGGAATCAGCAACATCGGAATTTGGTGAATTGGTTGCATGTGGGTTCTCCTGTTAAGCGGAGAGAGTCTCTCATTGGGGTGCAAGAAAGGTATAAATGGGACCGTGGTGGTTCGTCCGATGAGTATCGAAATTCTCCCAGAAGGATCAGGGCGGAAGCTTATTGTCCTCGTTGTTCTAAGCATATGGATCTTCTTTTCTCCAATCGACATCATCAACTTATTCCTCCTTCCAACGATGAGGATGAAAATTGTAATAGTAATACTAACAGTACTGATGCGAAAGGTGAAGCTGGTTCAGGTTCATGTTCGAGTCCTTATCAGGCTGTGAATCTTTGCCCTAATTGTAAAACGGCTTACTATTTCAGACCGTATAAGATGTCGCCACTTCAAGGGAGTTTTTTCGAGATTGGGAGGATGAAAGGGAATGGTAATGGTAAGAGAGTGAATAGCAATGATGAAGATAATGGGAAGAGACCGAGGCCGTCTTTCTGGGAGTCATTACAATCGTTTGGTGGTGAGCCTCCTGAAAATTGGACACCGCCTGGTAATCGGCTGGCAGTGCATACACCTCCAGGTCCACCATTTGCACCTGGACTTAATCTCATACGGGTTCCTGGAACTAATGGAAAAAATGGTGGTGGCACGGATGAGGCTAGTGGAGAGAAGAGTGGGTGGGGCGGGTCTAATTTGGGGAAGAATCTGCCAACACCTAAAGAGATCTGCAAGGGACTTGATAAGTTTGTTATAGGTCAAGAGCGTGCCAAGAAGGTCTGTTTCATTTTCTTATTTAATCCCTAATAGTAATTGTTTCTTCACTGACTACACTATATTGAATGTTTGGAACTTTATCACCATGATCAAGCAACTCTATATCTGATTGAACTTTCAACTTTAATCAGCAGCAATTTCATATTACTAATCTTTTTATCACTTGCTATCTTCCTTCTCAAAAGAAAAAAGAAGAATAATCTCTTTGTACTTGTCATTGCTGGGAGTTTTGAGCATGGACGTATTTCTATTTTGCATTTTATGGCTAACGGAGATGCATATCTAGAATGCTTGTTCGTGGGAATCAGAATGTAAATTGAACTTTGATGCTTATGCTTCAGGCGTAATTCTGTTTTTTCCCCCTGCTGTATCCTACTGTAGAGAAGGACTATATGGTAGAACTCTCTCTAAAGTCATTGTCTGCACAATATGTGTGACATGAAATTAATGCTTCAAATTGTGTTGCGTCATTACTTTGTCTTTTGTTCACAAAATGATTCATATGGCAGGTGCTTTCAGTGGGTGTTTATAATCACTACAAAAGGATTTATCATGCTTCATTGCAGAAAGGGTTAGCAATCCATTTGATTCATGATTCGTTGAAGGCTATTGCTGATCAGCATTTTTCTTCTAGATTATAATATTTTTGTAACCAGTTTGAAATTCTATCATCTTTCTTTTTCCTTTTAGCCTTTTACTTAATTTCTCCATATGAACCACATTATTTATCTCTGCATTAGGTCTGGGGCAGAATCGACAAAAGACAATAATGAAGAAAATGTGGAATTGGAAAAAAGCAATGTGCTTTTGATGGGGCCTACAGGATCAGGTAGAAATCACTTTTTCGTTCTTGTACTTTCAGTCAGTTACATATGCAAATCTTTAACCTATGAAATGATACGACAAAAAACAATGAATGAGAAAGTTTTCTAGTTGCAGCCACGTTTTCAGATCACCTTGTCCGCACTTTCTTGTTTTGTCTGCCAACCAAAGAAGGGCAAATTGGACTTTCTTCTCATGTTCTTCTTCTTTATCTCGGTCCTTATTCTCAGAACGAATTAAGTTACTGTACCAAAGTAAGAGTTGCGATAAATATAGATTGTTTTAAGAGTGTGCTCATTTCCATTTTATGCTTTTGTTCGCAGTTTCCCTAAACTAATGTGTGTCCTCACTAACCAATCATATCTTTTGTTGAAAATTGCTTATTTGTGTGGAAGAAGTTGTGAAAATTTGACCTTTCTTACTCTGCTTTTGGAACAGGGAAGACACTACTTGCAAAAACCCTTGCACGTTTTGTCAATGTGCCTTTTGTTATTGCAGATGCAACAACCTTAACACAGGCAAGTAAGATGCTATTTGATTTGAATTTTGCTCACTTTGATTGTTCTGTTCTTATTTAATGAAGAATAAATGGGTGTAGATCCATCCTTTTACCGCAGGTGCTTGCTTTAATTAATTTTTATCCTTTTCTGGCCTTTTTGCTGTCACCGACTATTGCTTCTATGTATCTAAGTTATGTCTACATTATCCCGTTACTCTGTTTTCTCAATGCATAGGTGTTCTTCTTTTGAAGGTCAACGAACATAGAAGCTGAATGGTTGTTTGAAAACTATTGAAATCGTTGATCAGATATAATGAAACTCTGCTTTGAAGTTTGCTTGGTTGAATATTTCCCAGTTCATGTTTGGTCCTTTTTATGCTAGATCTGAGTTTTGTGATTTTACCAAATTGTAGTTTAAAGTCATCTAATCTGAAATTTTTTTAATATCTCTATCAGTGTGTCAAATAGTATAGGCCAATGCCACATAATGACTGATCGAAATCTCAGTAAACTTTAAACTACAGGAATTATATGATATTCATCTAGAAAGATAGAAATAGGAGAGCTTTTGAGGGGTGGAGATGAGCTTTGATTGATTAAGTAGTCGCCGATCCCTCATTTTCTTTTGGTGCACCCATGTAGATGTGTTTTGGGTAGAACCATATTTTGTAGGTTTCTCCCTTTTTTGGTGTACCTCTTGTATATGGCCAAAAAGGTCTTGTCATTATCAATGAAATCTTTTACTTAATCAAACAAAAAAATGATGCTCTATAATCCAGTGCAAATTTAAACCATTATTCAAGATGATGAAAAATCTTTGTAACCATAAAGAAAAAAGCATCTTCTTGCTAATGCTAAAATATGAGTAAAGAAGCATCTCGAGAAGATGAGTGTCGTATTAACTTCAAGAATATAAAAAGATTACAAGACAATAGTAATCATTGATCCATCTCATAATGATATACTGGTATGATATGAAGCAGAGTACAATCATACAAGTACTTTATATTTGTTAGTAACAGAAGTGGGAAAGCTATACATGGATAATAGGAAAAAAAGGAAAAGCAAAAAATCTGGGCAGGTATATATGTGTGTGAAGAGAGAAGCTAAAGAAAGAAAAATAACTACCATAAAAAGATGAAATATGGCCCCTTCATTGCTGCAGCTGAAAGGTCATAATTGAAATTGGTCAGCGAAATGGATTGTGAGCCATGAGATTTCAGGTTCAAAGTCCGGCGAAGCAGAACCCCGTATTTCTTATAGAGAATTTCCTAACTATTCCATAGCAACTAAAAAGAGATTCTTTAATTAGAAAGAATTCGGTTGAATTAAAAACAATAGGTGATTTCTTTTGATCTGTTCTAGGATTGAGTTACGTGATACTTGCGTTGATGGGAGGTAGTAGGTGTCTCATTGAATTGTCAAGGTGCCCACAAGCTGGCGCATTTACTGTGGTTATCAAAAGAAATAAAAAGGTCGATGGCTTTACAGAGTTTCAATAACCAGTTGGCAGGTGTGATGAGTTTTGAAGCAATGCTAGAATATGGACTAAGTATACTATAGAATTAAAGTAAAAGAACAATGGCTAATAGTGAAAATTCCTGAATCTGCCAGATTTTTTACTAGAATATGGGAAAAGAAACAGCTTTATCTAGAATCATGTGCTTGTCAGTTGCCACTATGGTAGCGGGAACAGGTTGGCAATGGGGTGGAGTCCCCAGTCCTTGCCACAACTTGCAGAACCTAAGCTGGTGGCGTCTGCAATTGTCTGCAGAATCTTCTAAGTCCATATTCTAGTGCTGTGTGTAGACTTGCTTTTTGTACTAGTCTTCAATAAATTTTAGAAAATAACTGCTAAGAAACAAGGTTAAAATTTTAACCAAAATTGCCAATAACAAACAGTTTCAGAAATCACGAAATATTTTCTATCCTCATATATTTGAAATATTTCAGCTTGCATTAGATATTCCCCTTGCTAAACAATGATTAGAAAATAGGACCAAGTTTCTCCCACTATATGTGGATTCAATTTATTCCCAAGCGGCACACTTACACATAGAAATTTGATAATTATTGCTTTCTTTTTGTCCTTTTGATGCTCCATGTATGAGAGGTGTCAGCACAACAGAATTAAATTGGAAATGCTTTCCACACAGTGCTCATTCTTTCTTCATTAACTTTGTAAGGTCCAACTGAGAAGCATTCTGTGCTATCTTACAGGCTGGATACGTTGGTGAAGATGTCGAATCCATATTGTACAAGTTACTTACGGTATATTTCCTGCTTCTGATTAATAAGTTTGCAACTTACTGGCTGAGTTAAGCATGTCCTACTCTACATGTTCTTGCTCTGGAAAAGTTAGACGTGTAATTTTTATCAGGATGCTTGTTTTTACATTTTACATTTAATATGCCATGCCTGTTATTGTTATTCCCTCTTTTATTGTGCCAGTAGTTTCTGCATTTAGCAGGTAATACTTTTGACTTAGAATATAGTGTTGAATTATGCGTGAGTGATATTAGGATGTGATTCCTGCATTCTTCTAGACCTCCATATTTGCACCAATTTAAACTCATTGCATTCTCTTGTATCGGACAACTCATTGATGTTACATTGTCTGTATTGGTGGATTGTTGACATTTACATGGACAAGTTAGGACAATGTGTGTGTTGATGCAATTGGTAGCCTCGTTTCAAGATTTTACATAGTTTTGCAGTGCTTAAGCTCCCAAAAGCATGTAATTAAAAAAACCAAAGTCCTTGGTTTGGAGCCAAAGTGATACACAGAGGAACAAATTAGGGAACTTGAATTTGAGGAACTGGGAACATTATAATAATGCATGGAGCATTAATATGTGTTACTTAATTATTAACGCTGTCACATTCAGTGTTCCTTGGTTTTTTAGGCATCTAATAGTTTGTCTGGAATTTGGGACATCATAATTTCTTGAAAAGGCTTAGTTTCTTTCTTTCTTTCTTCTTTTATTTTTGAGTATTATTAATGTCATTAGTTTTTCCCCCCTTGAGATGCCAGGAAAAAAACTTGTTACTTGTCTTGAAGCTGGCGACCATGCAAAAGATGTGAAAAGTTGGCAAAAATGTGAAATTTGTGGGTTCTGTCCTGCTCTTCTATGCTTCATGCACATTCTATTCCAACAATTTGGAGATTCCTTGATGATGTCTGATCTTGACGGTCCTCTCTATTGATTAAACCCTCTCCTTCCCCATCCCCTCCCTACAAGAAACTGTAAAAAAGAGAAGGAATTGGAAGAGGTAGTTGGATTTGATCTATACCTTTGTATTGATACCAATTTACAGTCATACTGAATCCTTCTGTATACAAATTGAATGATGGTTTCCTTTAGCTCATTGATCTGCAAATATGACAAATTAATAAAATGCTTAGGTTTCCGGATCAGATAATGCAGGCATGTCTCAATTTATTGGACTTCTCTTTGAACTTTGCTATCCAATGGGGATATATTTGCTGCAAAATATACTTTGATGTGTAAACAGGCCTTTTTGTCTCACTTAGAATCTCTGTACAAAGTTGCTCTGTATTGGGAATGTTTACTGAAGAATTTTGTTTCTTTGTGACTCTTCTATTTATTGTTTCAAACCAGCTTATGAATTCTGAAAAGAATTATTAGCTTTCAATTTGATATGCAGGTTGCTGAATTTAATGTGCAAGCAGCACAACAAGGGATGATCTACATTGATGAAGTTGACAAGATAACAAAAAAGGTGTTTCCTTTTGCCTCTTTTTCTGTATGCCTTCTACTAATGAAATTTGATCATCATGTAATTCTTTTTATCTGATATTTGAAGGATGTCACAACTGACACCTATCTTATTCATATGCAGTCTGAGAGTTTAAACATTAGCAGAGATGTTTCTGGGGAAGGAGTTCAGCAGGCACTACTGAAAATGCTAGAAGGAACTGTGAGTGCTCTAGGTCTTGGACCATTTATTAAGTTTTTTCAAATAATAAACAAAGAAAGTATTTGTTGTCTCTCTTAGGCTATTGTTACCTTCCAGATTTGTATTCAACTATGTTCTTGCTGTAAGTCCATAGGTGACAGACAAGGTTTTAGTTCTTGTACGTTAGGGGAAATCCGAGTTAAATTCTACTACAAATATATTAGAAAGCTATTAATCAGGATATGCAACCTTACCAGCAACAACAACTATGCCTCAATCTTGTCGCACCGAGCCTGCCTAGTGCAGTTCACCTCTCCTGTGTGGTTTGTGAGCTATTGCACTGGGGGGTTATCCCGTGCACACCCAAAGGGTAGCAGCTATAGGTTTCCCTTGTCGTAAAAAAAAAAAAAGAAACAATAAAAATTCTAGGCCTCAATCTCAAACAAGTTGGGTCAGCTATATCAATCCTCACTAACCACATTTCTCCATTTAAATTCATCTCAGAAATGGACATGAAATTCTCTACACTTTCAACTAGCAATAATATCTCTAATAGAGCTAAAAACTTCTAGAAGTATAGGACCTAAAATAAATGTACTAACATGACTGAAACATATTCCTAGCTAATTGGTCTTACCAATATGTAAATCTTTTTCTTTAATTGTAATGTAAAGTATGTTCTGAATTGCATCAGCCATCTAACTGAAGCAAATAAATGTACACCTAGCACATTTGGAAGAAGGGTTCAATGATCTTGGGTTGAATTTAATAATACTAGATTTTCTGATAGACACTAGTCTAAGATAGACCACATAAAAGAACTTGAACTTCACCCAGCATTTGTATTTCATTCTCACAAATAAAAAAAGAAAGTTAAGAACTTGAACTTCTTGAATTGGTCGTGTATGAAATGAGGGCTCCCCATATTAGAGTTTAGGCAACATTAAATAAGGAAATTTTGGATTAGACTATATAATATGAGGGAAATTTGGACCAAGGTAAGATTCCTAAAAAAGAAAAGTTCTTAAGTGTAGTTTGGAATCTTGTAAATGAAGCTGATACGGTGTTAGACCTACTGGAATGCCGGCAGGTTTAAAAGGGGGGACACTTTTGTTTCTTACTTTTGCTATATTCTATTGATTCTGCATAATCCTTGTGCTCTGGAATAAAATTTAAGCATTCTCGAGAAGAAGTTCTTAAATAAAGCAATTGCTCAAATTCTGATATTCCTAATTATGACTGAATTACAAAGAATATTTTACATTATTAACTTAGACAAGTAAAATGCATTTAACATATAACTCAACTAATTCCCGCAACCTTTAGTATGCCCCTCGAACACATGTACCTAAACAACTTGAGTTTGCAAATCAAACTAGTAAAGTCCCCAGCAAGTATGCTGGGAAAAAGTTATTGTTGAAGAAACAGTCATTTTAGTTATATAGTTGAAATAGTCTCGCCAGAATGGTGAACAATCACCAAAAATAAAAGCATTGGTAGAATATGCTTTCGTCCTAAAACTAGCAGGTAATTGCACTGTGAAGAAATTGTGTTGCTTCTTGAAAATATCATACATGATAAATTGTTCAAAGACTGTCTTTTCCTTTTTATCATTTGATTCTAAAAGAGTTCAGTTGAAATCTTTGATTGTTATCCTGTTAAGCTTCCCTATCCACAATTTGTTTTATTTACTTTCTACAATGCTATAATCATGACCTGAACATTTGTGCTTTAGAAGTTTGGCAGTTTGGATTATAAATCATACTGTAATCTTTTTAAAGTTCTGTTGGAAACAGTATTGTTTAGGTAATGATGTAGGCTGCTGCCTTTGTTATCCAGCATTAACAAAAATTTCCCTTCAATGCAGATCGTGAGTGTACCTGAAAAGGGGGCAAGGAAGCATCCTCGCGGTGAGAATATTCAGGTAAAGTGGATGAGTTGTGTTTGGTTCTTCTTTTGCTTTGTTACCATTCTCAGAGTTCTGCAATCTTTTGTTTTGGATTAATTTTACCATTTAAAAGGAAAACTCTAGTATACTACAGAAGACAGAATCTTACACAAAAATAACATGAACACAGCTAGGTGGCAACTTGTTGAATAGAGTCTGGACCTTCCCAATGCTGAAGGTCGGAAGGAGAAGTATATAAGGTTTCCAATGGAAACCCTTGTAAACAAGGAAACAACCTTCTATACTAATTGTAGTCTCGTTGGTGCTTTAAAATTTTACAAAATAACATAAATGGTTCTGAGAGCTGTACTACTATGTATTCTACCCCTTCAGAAAGCTTGTAGATGCCTTTCCTTCAAAGTTGTGCAAGCTTAAGATATGATGTAATGTTTTACATAATAACGCATATCTACTGCATAGTGCCTGAATGTTTTATCTCGATCTCAACATTGTATACCGTCAATCCATTGTTTGCAGCAAGCGGATGTTCTTTTGGCCTGTCATTTCTTGAAAAATCTAAAACTGTGGATGTAATGAACTGTATGATCTTTCATTCTTTCATTGGGGAGAAGAACATTATGATTAAAAACATGACTCCTCACTATCCCCTTACATCGGTTGGGCTGTAATTCAGCACAAGGTTTCTTTACCTGATATAGTAAGGTGGGCGTGAAGCATAGGATACAAAATTGTAGAAATGTGAGTACCGTAAATACCAGAGACAAGGTGAAGATTGCACATTTGAAGTAGGTGTAATCTACCAAGAAAAATATTTGATTTTTTAATTAAATAAGGAGATAATAAGGTGTGAGGAATTAGTGGTTTGGGCTATGTTGGAGATCTCAAGTTCGAAACCCCTTGCTAGAGAAAGCAAGGGGTTTGCCTTCTAGGTCGAGCCTAGTGCGAATTACCTCTCCTATGTGGTTCGCGAGCTATTGCATAGTGTGGGGGTTTACCTTGTGCGCACCCAAAGGATAGCGGCTGCGAGTTCCCTTTGTTATTAAAAACAAAAATAAAATAAAAATAAGGTGTGAGGAATCAATAGATAAGTTAGATGAGGCAACATCCTAAAGATGATTTTCCATCCAAAGATGTTAAAATCGGATCTCATTCTCTGACTTAAAAAGCAGCGAGACTTGTTGTTAATAGATTTGTCGGTGGTTAGCATCCTTAAGTCCACTTCTAGATGTTAACGTGCATGCCAATTATATCAAACAAAATAAAGCAAGGTGCTACATGTAGACACTTTCTTTTCTCTGAATTGGAACCATAAATACATCAATGATTCTTAGGGTTTTCACTAACAAAACCAAATGTCTTTTGCTTCACTTATTCTATTCTTTTTTATTTCTTCAGACTACTGAATTTTCAAAAAGTATTCCAATTCTTTTAACAGATAGATACAAAGGACATTCTTTTCATCTGTGGTGGCGCATTCATCGATTTGGAGAAGACTATTTCTGAGAGGTAATTTTTATATTCCAAATTACTCTCTCTAAGTGCATCAGGAAATATGATTTTATTGAACTTTGATGGTTTACAAAGGGTCTTGTTACCAGACGACAGGATTCTTCTATCGGTTTTGGAGCTCCAGTTCGTGCTAACATGAGAACTGGGGGAATAACAAATGCAATTGTAACATCATCCTTGCTAGAATCTGTAAGAATGATTACCTAATTTTAATTTCTATTTGTTTTATATGCCTCGGTTCTTTCCACAGCCAGATGGAGCCAAAGATTCACTATTTTTTGGCTTCGGGGTATGATGGAATAAAGCAAAATGGCTCGTTAAACTGTTTGCGCTTCGTTCAATTGTGAAGTAGCAGTTAGTCAATGCAACTTTCGACGCTCATCATGGGTCATCTGGAAACAGTCGCCCTATGTTTTAAACATTGAGGGTCAGGCTGCGTATATCTGACCCCCATTTACCCTGCAATGGGCGGGAGCCTTTGAGGCAATGGGGTAATGTTGTTGTTTATATGCCTCGGACTATGAGTTGTGTGTTGTAGAATTTACTAGTCAGCTGCTGTTCCTGAAAAATATCATTTCATGTTTGCAGGCAGAAAGTAGTGATTTTATTGCATACGGGCTCATACCAGAGTTTATTGGGCGCTTTCCTATTTTAGTTAGTTTATCTGCTCTGACTGAGGACCAGCTTGTTCAGGTATTTTATTCTCTGTGTTGCCTTTATTTTATTTTATTTTCCTACTATTATCATGGACTGCGTTGTATATGGAAAGCAAGCTGCAACTTATTCACAATTAGAGGTTGTCTCTTTTTCTGATTGGTTGTGCAACTGGTTTACATTTATAAGCTTAGTGTACCTACCGGATTGTGTTTTTCTTTTATCTGAAATACTTTATCTGGAATAGCTCTTTTGTGATTTAAGCAGAACAAATATTGACAAAGTCCAATTGGGTCTCTCATCATCAGTTACCATTAAAGACCCCGAGATTTTCAAATGTTGAGATTGATTGGTTATTACTTCATGGATCTTAGTATATGCATTGATCAGATCTGTTGCAACACGTTACAACACAAGTGTTAGTGTTAAAATTTTAGAATGTTCAAGGTCTTAAGTTAGATTTTTCCCTGCATTCAATAAATATCAAATGCGTGTTCTGGTTGATACCTATAATTTATAAATAGGATTCTTCGATCAATAAATTACCAAGTCATCAATGTCTATTGTCTTATCTTATTTTCTCACAGTGACCAGATTTATGTTCTTAAGTTTGCTTTCTATAAATTTACTACACATACATTTTCATTAACCAGTTGCACTCACTCGAATGCCTTGTGAGTTCTTGGGTGGCGCCATGAATGCCCTTTTTTCCCTTGGCTATTCCAGCAGCACTACGCACTTATCAGTGACTGTCCCAATGGCAACACTCCTCATCCCTGTGTGACCATCAATGATCAGTGGTGCCCGTCAAGTTTTTCTGGCATTCTGAATATTGTTTCAATCACTTCCCAAATATTAGAGTTAGAAAGTCCAGTGTTCTGTTCTGAATTTAGAAATTGCCCCAACGTGGTCAAGTATGTCTATTGTCTTTGACACCTCTAAATATATTTTGTATTCATCAAATTATCAAGTTTTTAGCACATGACTTCTCTTTTTAATTCTCTCACACAATTAGAAAATTTACGTAGGTATATTTTTATTCCTAATTTATACACACCCTTAAAATGATATTAACAAGGTTGCGGCCTAATTAGTTATTGACTAGTCCCAGCGTTATTCTTTCTTTTTTAGTTTTGGTCAAGTACCTGCCTTTCCAGATTATCAGGTTGGTTAGTTTCATGTTTCTTTTTTCAGGTCCTCACTGAACCAAAAAATGCTCTTTGCAAGCAATATAAAAAACTATTTAGCATGAACAATGTAAGTACAAACTATGAGTACTTTAAATATACACATCCTCAAACCTGGAAGAGTTATTTAGTTTTTACTTATTTGGACTTTTATATGCTTGTTTAGACTAAGTTACATTTTACGGAGGGAGCCTTGAGGTTGATTGCGAAGAAAGCAATGATAAAAAATACTGGTGCTAGGGGACTGAGAGCCTTACTTGAAAGCATCTTAACTGATGCTATGTATGAGGTAAAACTATGTCCAAATCTATTTATGACAGAGGAGCTTCACAAATCTGTAAGATCATGATCAAGTGTTTTTCATATTTGATTCGATTGATTGAATGTGAAGATCCCTGATGTCAAAACTGGAGATGATAGAATAGATGCTATTGTGGTGGATGAAGAATCGGTAGGTGCAGTAAATGCACGTGGATGTGGTGGGAAAGTACTTCGTGGAGATGGTGCTCTCCAACGGTATCTTGCTCAAGTATGATCTGAACTTTCACTTGTTTAATTTATTCCTTCTCATAGAATCATCTTAAATTGTATAGCCACATACATGCACGCTGTTTGACGTCTGGAAAAATTTGATTGCCAGGAAAATAATGGTGCTGCCGAAGCTGAGCCGCAGGAGGGTGAGTCTGAAGTCTCATCCAGAGCAATAAGCATGTAAGATTATTAGAACCACAGTTAGGTTTTCATACATGGTTAAATTCCATTTTGTTGTAAAATGTAAATTCATGATACAGGGTGTTAATTCCCTTGTAAAACAACATAGCAATGTGCTTCCAGTAAAGTCAGAGAAAATAGAAAACGGTATACGAGGAAAATGTAACCATTCTAATTTATAGGCAGCAGCTGTGTACCGATTCTTTTGGCAATGACAAAACTTTCATTCTTCATATTTCTCTGTGATTTGTGAAGCAACGGAGTTCTCTTTTGTGGAGCATAGCAATCAAATTCTACACAAAGACAGGAATTACTGGAATAATTTCTAACTAGTAGAAAAAGTCGCTCAAACCAGAAATGAATTAACAAATATGAAGCGAGACCTTTTCCCTCCCATCCTAGGAATAACTAGAAAGCAGTCAAATTTATTAGAATTGCGGGAACTTTTCACGATAGAATTTCGTCAAATACATAAAGCACACTAAGATAGTAGTTAGTTAAGCTTATAAATTGATCAAATTTGCTTATTATAATTTTCAATTTTCAATGTTATAAGATGTCAATACATTTGAAGTATTTTTTTACTATTTTTTTCAGTTAAAAAGGGAGTAGGGATGGTGATTTTAGATATCACATCAAGTTTCTAGAAATATAAGAGACTAATAATATTCCTTTATTTGGTCTGTCTCCATTTGTGTGATATATTTTATTTTTTAAAATTTAAATTATGTGAATTTTAATTAACATTTAACATATATATGAGAAGAATTGTAATTAAATATAATTTTTGTAGCTTTTAAATATCTAATATTAATTATATCAAATCAGTTTAATTTTAAGAGTAGTCATTGAGGAAAGAGGTTAAGTTTTCAAGACATGAAGGGTGTTTAAGGAGTAAGACAGAGGAAGGACCTATCTTGGCTTTTTGTTAGTATAAAAAATAATAAACAATAATTTTCTTTATCAGTTTAGTGGTGCATCAATAAAAATAAAAAGTATTCATTTTGTCACTTCGTCCTAATTTATGTAATGTAATTTGATGGAACACGAAAATTAGAAAATATGAAAAAAAATTACAATGTTTCGGAGTTGTTAAGAGTCAATTTTTCTTCTGTTGAAGTGGATAAATGTGTTTATACTAAAATAGTAGACAATGATTATATGATAATATGTTTGTATGTTGATGACATGGTCATATTTGGTACAAGTTTAAATGTTATGCAGCGTCCAAATCATTTTTGTCCACTAACTTTGATATAAAAGATCTGGGTGAAGTAAATATGATATTGGAAGTTAAAGTTATTAGGAGTGAAGATGGTATAATATTGTCACAAGAACATTATGTGGAAAGACTTCTTAAAAAGTTTGAATGTTTTGAGGTGACACCTGTAGCCACATAAGAAGCTGACTCTCAATTGAAAAAAATTGGTAACCCAGTTGCTTGGTCTAAATATGCTCAAATTATTGGGCGTTTGATGCATTTAATGAATTTTACTAGGCCTGATATAGTTTATGCTATGTGTAGATTGAATAGATATACTCATAATTCCAATAAAAAGCATTGATCTACACTAATAAGACTGATAAAATATTTGTGAAGAACCATGAATTATGGTATCATGTATACTAGATTTCCTTCTACATTAGAAGAGTATTGTTATGCTAACTGGATCTCTGATACAGATGAGACAAAATCCACTAGTGGGTTTGTATTCACCTTAGGTGGTGGTGTGATATCATGAAAATCAACTAAGCAAATGATCATTGCTAGATCGACTTTGGGGCTAGAATTTGTAGCTCTAGAGCTAGCTGGTTCTGAGGCTAAGTGGCTACGAAATTCCTTAGCGAGTATCCCTTTGATAAAGGATGTGTTGCCTCTTGTGCCTATGCATTGTGATTGTCAAGCAACAATTCTTATTGTTAAGAATAAGTCTTATAGTTGTAAGACCAAACACATTTAGTCAAGGCATGATGTTATAAAACAATTGAGAGGTAAATAATTTTTATTGATTATGTGAAATCAGAATTGAATTCGCCGATTCACTGATGACTAAACCCGTGGGAAGAAAATTAATTCTTCAAGCCTTAATAGAGATAAGTTTAAGGCTAATGTGATTGTCAATAGAGATAACAACCCAACCTATGTAATTGGAGATTCCGTGAAGTAGGTTCATATGGATAATAACAAGTCAATGTTGACACTGCGCACTAACTAAGAGTGTTTGAACTGCTACTAATTATGAGGGATGAGTTATTAACTTTTAATGAATCCATAACTCTTAATTAAGGATGATGTATTTAAAGCAGTGTACACTTCGTGACTTTACCTATATGAGAAGTGGAGTGTAGCCGCTCCTATGAGACTTTGACCTAATCTCTAAAGCTCTTATAAATAGCCAGGCACACACATGACCTACTGGCGCAAAATCGCGTTGAGCAACAAAATTATTGAGGTCAAAATGTAATTCGTAAAGTCTCTGACTTACAATAAAAATTATTGGTGCATAGAAATATTGTATTTCACCAGTAATTCTGTAAGTTAAATTTTATCGATCTAAGTTTGGTTCATAGTCCAAAAGACACCAAACCTATTACATTTTGTTCCTGCTAATCCAATAAGTTAAGATATTTTTCTACAAATTTTCTTGAAATATGTGGGGGATTGTAAGTAAATATATAAGTATTTCAAAAGAATTATATTGAGAAGACTATTTAGAAAAAATATTTTGACATTACAAAATGCATTCTTGCTCTTTTTTAATTTTTCTTGACAAGAATAAACATTTGCCATTGATGACTTCATGCATGAAAACAAGTGTCCTTGTCACTTGTCACCTGAAGAGCTTCTTCATCGGCCTATAAAAGGCTTTCTTTGTTGCAAAATTGAAGATGATAAAAAAAAAAAAAATAAGGGAAGAGGGAGAAAGGAAAAAAAAGATAAAATGAGAGAAATGTGTAGAGAGAGAAAAAATAATAAAGGGGAAAATATCACAATTTGAAATTTAAAAATAGGAGAAACTTTTTCTGTCACCTTTTTGCTTAATTTTCTTGATAAAGTTGACCCTTCTTCCTATAAAAACATGACGAAAAGGTGCGTGCAGTAGTGTTTTCAAAAAAAAAAAACAAAAACAAAAAAAAGTTAGGGTTAGGTTAGAATTAGGGTTAGGAAAGATGAAGATAGAATTATAATTTGCAGAATCAAACTCTTACCAACAAGGTTTGTGCTCATTGGTGTCATCCATTTGATGGTGGATCTTTAGCTATTGGCATAGCTAATATCTCTTGTTGCTCTGTTCTTTCTGCCTTTGCTATGGGTATTGAGGCTGTATCTTCTCAAGCTTGTGGCTAAACAATGACATCTTATGGGTCAAATTCTCCAACGTATAATCTTGATTCTATTATTTTTATCTCATTTTCTCTCTTATGACTATAGATATAACCTGTACTCCTTTTCTATGGCCAAGATCCAACCATTTCATCAATTGCTTTAACTTATGTCTTTCTGTATCCCTAATTTTTTCTGTCAATCCATTGTAAATCCTCTCAAAATCTACTTGAGAACTCAGAAAGTTACTTTTCCTGTTACTTTTAGTGTTGCTTTTCATGCCCCTATCAACTATTTCCTTATCTATCAACTTGACCTTGGGATTAAAGGTGTTGCTATGGCTGTGGTTATAACTGATTTCAATATTGTTATAAGATGTCAACACATTTAAAGTATTTTTAATTATTTTTTTGTAATTAAAAAAAAGTGGGAGTAGGGATGGTGATTTTAGATATCACATCAAGTTTCGAGCAATGTAAAGGAATAATAATATTTCTATTCATTATTCTGTCTATCTCTATTTGTGTGATATATTTTATTATTAAAAATTCAAATTATGTGAAATTTGATTAACAGTTGAACATATATACGAGAAGAATTGTGTAATTAAAAGTATTTTTGTACTTTTTAAATATTTGTATTAATTTAATCAAATTAGTTTAAATTTAAGATTAGTCATTGAGGAAAGAGGTTAAGTTTTTCAAGACATGAAGAGTGTTTTAAAAGTAAGACGGAGGAGCCGAGGAAGGACCTACCTTGGCTTTTTGTTAGTATCCAAAATAATAAACAACAATTTTCTTATCAGTTTAGTGGTACATCAACAAAAATAAGTAGTATTTATTTTGTCACTTCGTCCTAATTTATGTAATGTAATTTGATCAAACATGAAATCTAAAAAGTACGAAAAAAGGAACAATGGTCTCGACCTGTTCTTCAAAATAATATATACTTTTTAAAACTTTTTGCTGAATTTATGGATTTAAACATAAATAAAATACAAAATCTAAGCCAAAAAGACATGATTGTGCTATGGAAATTATGAAATACACATCTGAGGTAAATATATTTGAGTAAAAATCAAGATGAAGAAACTGAATAGAGTATGTGATATCTAAAGGATCTTAATAGAATTTTTTTGTCCATTCAAATCAAGCAACATAGCTATATTTTTATAAACTAGATTCACTACACGTGCAACATACCCATCAACACCTCTTTTGTTGTCATAACCACCTTCTTCACCAGACTTTCTGTAAAAAAAAAATAAACAACTATCAAAGTCGTCACAATAACTATGTAGAAGTTGTTGAACTAATTTTAACAATTGTTACAACAACTTAAACAACTGTTGAAGTTGTTGCTATAATTACGATGCTTGTTGTAACAATTATAAGTAAATCTATATGTATTTTCAAAGAATTATATTGAAAAGATTATTTAGAAAAAATATTTTGACATTACAAAATGCAATCTTGCTCTTTTTAAAATTTTTTTAACAAGAATTAATACTTTTAATTGATGGCTTCATGCATGAAGACAAGTGTCCTTGCCACTTGCAACTTAAAGAGCTTCTTCATTGACCTATAAAAAGGCTTTCTTTATTGCAAAATTGAAGACGATAAACAAGAGAAAAAGAAATAAGGGAAAAGAGTGAAAGAAAAAAAGATAAAATGAGAGAAATATCTTTAGAGAGAAGATAATAAAGGGGAAATTTCAAATTTTGCAATTTAAAAAGAGGGGGAACCTTTTTTGTCACCTTTTGCTTAATTTTCTCGATAAAGTTGACCCTTCTTCCTAAAAACATGACGAAAACGTATGTGTAGTAGTATTTTTAGGAAAAAGGTTAGGGTTAGGGATAGGGTTAGGGATAGGGTTAGGATTAGGAAAAATGAATAAGAGAGGACTATAATTTTGGAGAATCGAACTCTTACCAACATGGTTTGTGCTCATAGGTGCATGTCATCTATTTGATGGTGGATCTTTAGCTATTAACATAGCTAATATCTCTGGAGGCTATATGTCACGATCCAGACCTAGCGCCTAGATGTGACACGGCGTATGGGAACCTGAGAGTCCCCAAACAAGCCTCAAGATACCAAAACTCGCATCATCGGTTCGGAAGCATAGTCAGCAATCAACACATAGTTCTATGGGACGGGAAAGTAGGACTCACGCTATGGGGGCAATTCGAGTCTTAGGATCTTTCCATCAACATGAAAACAAGTCACACATGGTACTTAAAGATAACTATATACATAACATAGTCTTAACCGTGACACATAACATATAACTTGAAGAGGTTTATAAGATGTCCAACAACGCCTCTATATAGATGGGTCGTGGGCCAAGACATACCATGGGCTCACCCTCAATACATAAAGAGAAGTAAGTAACATAGGTACATAGATGGTGGTGCGTCCTTGAAAGACAGGACTCACCACTACAAGTAAATCTGGAATTTGAGCTAAATGTCGAACGATGGATGGTCAAAGTCCTCAGTCCCTACATGGTAAAATCATGTAAGCAAGAGTATGCGTTAGTACATTTGATTGTACTAAGTATCCGGGGTGCGATGCATGTAACTTACCAAAACCTGCATATCAACATTAAATGACAAGGCACATAATATCAAAAGAGTTTAATACCAAATAATGTAATATAACAAGATACTATGAAAGTCATGATGCATAGAATGCAAATGATGCACTCGTT
>JAOTQR010000092.1:15698225-15741412 GCA_025774065.1 Solanum ossicruentum | reverse complement strand
TATGTGGTAAAAAAATTGACATGAGATTATGTTTGAAAAAAAAGTATTAGTGAGAGAGAGAGAGAGAGAGAGAGAGAGAGAGAGAGAGAGAGAGAGAGAGAGAGAATTTGATTGAGTATCAAGGAGTCAAGGAATATAGGTTAAAATTCCAAATGAAAGTAGATTGACTTTTTCATTCCTAAAGAGATGCATATCATGTCTGAATCTTCTTCCATAATGATAAAGAATAATAATATCATTGTGATCAATACAATTAATCATCTTAAATCTAAAAAGTCGAGTCCAGAAAAAAGAATGCATTAAATTGAAAATCTTTTTTAGAGATATCTATTTATTTATTACGATTGTAATACAGATAATAAAATTTAAAGCGATGCATTAGAGCCGATCCAAACAATGTATAACGTTTGAACAATGATGAGCCTAACTAAAGCAACATAGACGATATAGTTCATTTATTAAAATTGTAATGCAATTGATCATTTTTGCATTGAGGTGAAACTATTGTTCTATACTCATATATTTAGACTCAGATCATTGAACATTTTTGTGAAAGAATATTAAGTTTTCAAACTAGATATGTCACTTTCAAATAAGCATGACATAACAAAATTATGGCTTTGTATGAAAGAAAAAAAACTTTGAATGGTCAATATACTATTTAATTAATATAGAGTAATATGAATTATTAGTTTAAAAAAAAAAACTCCTCATGTTTAAATGGATATAGTATCTCTATCTCATATTAAGTGGATATCTTATTATTATCTCATATAATTTGATCACTTATCAAATTAAAATAAAATTAATTAAAAATAATTTAATTTTCTCTTAAACCATTTTTAAAGATCCAAAACTTCTTTTTTGCTTCCTTCCAAAGTTTTTAAACAAACTTGAATGGTTTTAAAAGTTTTACCTATACATCTATATCGTTCATTCAATTCAAATTGTATGTGAACATGTTCCAATACTATTTATTTCTAGACTTTATATATATTTTTCTAACTTATTTTTATGTGCATTGATTTAAACAAAAAATAAAACAGAAAAATTAGTCAATCTATTAATGACTATTTAATCTCCATAAAAAATGAAAAATCTCCATCTAATATAAAATGGAGAAAATATATTATAATAATAATAATAATAATAATAATAATAATAATAATAATAATAATAATAATAATAATATATAAACTTCATCGATAAATCCATCTTACATTTTTCATATTTTTATTTCTACTTTTTTTTTTTTGCTTTAAGCATGCGGACTTTACACCCTCCCCAGACCATACTTGTGAGATTATACTTAGATGAATTGTTGTTTAAGCATGAGGACTTTGAAATTCACTAGTATTACATTTTAATTATGATGAGAGACTAATCCTCCTAAAATAAAAGGATCAAAATCTTCCACATCCCAAACTGAATTTACAAGTTGTACTTTTTCCTTAGTTCATAAGAATTAGACATTTTATACTCCGAGACTGCAAGCATTTAAGATAAAATGCATCAAAATCAAAGAAAGCCACCCTTCAGTGATAATGAACTCTAAAAATCTTTTGACCAATTGAAAGAGTATTTTCATATACGTTCATTATCACTATAAAAGACTCATCGTAAGAAAGCGATTTCTATTAAAATATTTTCTATTTTTACGGCTTGAACGTAAATTTGATTTAAAAATTGTTGATTAGGATGGTTGAATTTTTGGGTTTAAAAATGACAATGTATTTTTAATTATTAGTGTTTTTGACTTCTTAGGTTCATTTAAATTTAATCTTTAATGATAGACAGTTTAGATTCCATTTCTAGGGACTGTATTATCCTGCGTAGTTGTAGTAGTACTATTTGTCGCAATTTTTTTTATTTATGTGGGATATCAGACAGGCTAAACTTAAGGTACTCTAGTCCAATATTATAATTGCACTTTCTATTTTACGCGGTTATTAAGAAATTATTAATACACAAGTGAAATTTACTATTTTATCCTTTATTTATATTAATATACACTAAATTAAATTTGAAAAAATCATTAATACACTAATTAATGGTGGGATAAAATGAAAAAAATAATTAATTATATTCTAATTTAGTAAATGACCATATAATATAGGAAAAATATTTATAGAAAGATGTCCATATAATGCGGGACGGATGTAGTACATTCTAAAAAGAAAGTATTGTCTTAAAGTTTAGTCAGATTATTATTGTCTAAAATAAACAAATTAAATCTATTGCAGACCTGCGTTTTGAAATTTCTCTAGAACTTCAAAATAAAAATAATGGATACATTTTATTCCAAAAAGATGATACAACTTCATCACACGAGAGTAAAGTATCTTTTGGTTAAACACAGTATAAGTAATGCAAGAATAAAAGATGTTACATGCTCTGTTGCTCAGACTCTTCAAAAATGTCAATGGGTACGTGTCAGATCATCCAAAAATAGTATATTTTTTAAGAATCCGACAGAGGTACGACAATATTTTTGAAGAGTCGGAACAACATAGACATACAATATCTCATTCTTGACTTATAATATAGAGGGATTGATAGAATGATTTTACATGTTCATTGGACATGTGTGTACAAATGTAAAGGTAACCTAGGAGTAGGCACAACCTGTAATGGAGTTTGCATGTATGTGACTGTGCCAGGACTCTCCATCATGTCAACCTCAACACCATTTGGCAGTGACCAAACAAAATGGTGCAACAAATGGGCTAACATAGACGTCACCAAATTGATCGCAAGGTTCATTCCGGGACATATTCGTCTACCAGCACCAAATGGTAATAACTTATAATCATGTCCTTTCATGTCAACATCCTCTTTCATAAATCTTTCTGGCCAAAATTCCAAAGGCTCTTCCCAAATTTTTGGATCACGACCTAAAGCCCAAACATTAACGTGTACAATTGAACCTTTTGGAATGTTGTAACCACCCACTTTGGCATTGTTTCCTGCAGTGACGTATTTAATTAATTAAACTTAACATTTTTAAATTAAAAAAATAAAAATTCTTGATCCGTTTCTAAACTTACCGGCCATGTGAGGCAACATTAGGGGAGTTGGAGGGTGCAACCTTAGTGATTCTTTGACTACATATTGTAGATAGAAAAGTTTGGAGATATCTGTTTCGTTTACGATTCGCTCTGATCCGATAACTCGATCTAGTTCCTCTTGAATTTTTTGTTGAACTCTTGGATTCTTTACTAGTTCTGCCATAGCCCATTCAACTGATATGGCTACTGTGTCCGTTCCTGCCTGAACCATATCCTGCACAAATTATAATTGACAATAAATTATCAGTACATAAAGAAAAATATATATCTTTTTATCATATCTGTGTACAAAAGCTAAATTCTATTAGCTAGCATTTTACTTACCCAAAAAAGGCTGATAACAGTGTCATCACTCAAATCATACTCCTTCTGAAGGGTAAGTAAAGCATCAACAAAGTGATGTTTGGTTTCCCCAGTTTTTTCCCTAGCAATTGTGTGTTCTTCCATTATAATTCTTGTAAATTTCTCCAAACGTTTATCTTGTGCCTCAAGAGCTTCATTGTCATCTTTAAATACCCAACGTAGCCATGGTACAAATTCTCCCAAATTAGGTTTTCCTGAAATTCTAATCCCATCTGTCACTATGGCTTTGAGCTCTTCACCTTGCTCATCAATTTTACCTTGTGAGTTTATAAATCTCTTCCCAAATGCTAGCCTTGTTATGTTGTTGAATGATACTAATCCCAAGTACTCCCTTAGCATCATACTTCTACTAGTATTGCCTGCAGCCACGTATACACAAAGACAGATTTATGATTTAAATTCTTGCTTAAATATCGCTCACCAATCATGCTAGTAGTTACGCTCATGTATACATTAAATCTGTAATTTATGTATACCAACTAAAAAATATAAATAATGAATTTGATGGATTATTCTTATAAAGATCCCTAAACTCTATGTATTCAACAACAGAATATATTTGTCAATATATGTACTTCAATTATCATTAGAAATTCCACTTTCTAAACCCTAGTATCATAGAATAATACTAAACTAAAGTATAATGATCAAATAATTATTTTTTTTAAAAAAAAAGGGTGGTATCTCCTATTGACGGGAATAAAAAAGACATCCCCGTTGAGCGATATTTAATTTAATAAAATACTTCAAACGAAAGTCCATATAATCATTATTGATACAATAAAGACCTTTCGTCAACGTTTTTTAACTGAACTTTATTAGACACATAAAGCTAAAGTTCAGGCATAACATGTCGTAGTTGAATTCAATTATTTTTATCTAAAGTTCGTGCACATATTGTTAAAGTTTCGTAGCAAATTCTTAAATTTCATTCATATGTAACATTAGATTATTTTACCAAACCTAACTTATTCTGAAGCAAGTATATATGCAAAATATTAGGTACGTGGTGCACAAATTAAAACAAAATTCACATACCATGCTTAATGGTGTCGTTGAAAATATTTTCAACCATGGCATTAACTTCATCTTCTCTAATTGGCCTAAGAGCCTCAAGTCTTTTGGGACTAAAAAGTTCAAGATTACAAAGCTTTCTTACTTTCACATAATGAGGTCCATAATCAGTCCATATTAAATCCATCCCATTTTTACTCACACTCTCAAGAGGTTTTGTTCTAAATCTATTGGCCAAAATTTGGTCATTATCTTTAAGAACTTCTTTAGCAAGTTCCGCATTATTCACCACTACGTTTAGTTGTGATCCAAGATAAAAAGAAAAAATAGGCCCATATATTTTGGCCCATTCGGCAAAGCATCGAAACCTCATAGGCTTTATGCTGCAGAGGTTTCCTATGACCGGCCACGGCCAAGGACCTGGCGGCAGCTTGGCCGTGAGCCGGTAGTAGAGTTTGTAACATAAAAAGACAAGAAATATAGATAGAGAGAGTACTAAAGAAAAAGCCATTATGGGAAATTAATGGTGTGTGTTTGTGTGAAGAAATAAGGCAACCTAAGGCCCCTTTAAATACTATTTTTTTTCATTCCCTCAAAGAAGAAAAAGTCATATTTTAATATATTTAAATTCTTTTGTGATTTAGATAAATACACGATAGGCGGGGGAAAAAAATTATATAATCTATTTACATTAACTATTATATAGAAAGATAATAAGTCCTATTTTTAAGACTATAATCTCGATTTTTTATAGTGTCTTACATGTACATACTAGTTACGAAGATCCGTATAATGTATGAGTCTAATATTTATTTATAAATTTATTTTTTAATGATATAATCAAATGTTATTAAATTTTCTCAGTAAGTATAAATTAATATCTAATAAATATTATTAATATTAATTAAATTTTATATTTAATGATTAAGTGATTTTAAATTTTTATATGTATATTTGTAGTACTTCCTTTTTGGCATAAATATAATCATGTAAAGATATTAAATTAATTATTTAATTTTATCACTCTAGTTTAAAGATACATTTATTTTATCCTAATTTCAGTATTTATTCAACTTAAAATAATTTACCGGAATGATATAGTAAAATCATAGTTGAAGCAACTAGAGAAATTGTTTATTAAGGGAAATATTATAAAATTATAGTTGAAGTAAGCAGCTACTTTAAAAGATTAAATTAAAAAATCCATGAAATATTTTAATGGACCCTGTATTATTGATTAAATTTTAAATTTAATAATTAAGTGATTTTAAATTTTTATGTGTATATTCATAGTACTTCAGTCCAGTTTAAAGAAAAATTTATTTTATCCTAATTTCAATATTTGCTTAACTTAAAATAATTAATCGGAATGATATAGCGAAATCATAGTTGAATCAACTGGAAAAATTATTTATTAGGGGCAATATTATAAAATTATAGTTAAAGTAAATAGTTATCTTAAAATGATTAAATAAAAAATTCAAAATATTTTTATGAATCCCGTATAATTTATAAACAGAAGAAAGTAGTTCAAGTAGACGCCTAAAACTACCTGCTTAACTGCTCTACTCGCTCTTATCTTTATAAGAGAATTATTTAGAAGATCCCATATATATATAACCTTATGTATATCAACTTATATATAGGGAAACAGTAGCCGAGAAAAAAACTGTGTTGATTATTCCACATTGACCTTAAGGATTGCCTTATATCGTCATTGATTAGTAAAATCAATTGACAATTACTATAACTTGCGGCTTGTTATTCAAATTTTGATTTGGCCATAATAATTAGTCTACCCACATTAATGGCAACTCTTTTTTCTGACATTTTCCTTCTTTTTGTTTTAGATAGATTGAGATCTTGGCTGATTGTTTATTTGTAACTCGTGGAGTATTGAATTCTCTGAATCGAGATGTGGTCCATATGCATACTTTGGCACATAGTGCGTAGAGATCTTATACATGCCGCGACGTTATTATTATTAATATATCTATTTTTGTTATCAAAAAAAAAACTCGTAGAGTAATTAAAAATACTGTTATCTTTTTCTTATTTTATGTGTCATTCTTAAATATTTGTGCGGCTGAAAATTATTTTATTAAAAGTAAAAAAAGAAGTTTAAAAATAATTTATTTTTAATTAAAATAAAATAATATTCTTTTTTTTAAAATTCGCTGGTCTTACTAACTACATCTTAATATGATGAGACTATTCCTCCTAGGTAAAATTAAAGGGCCAAAATCTTCCACATCCCAAACCTTATTTACAAGTTGTATTGTCTTTCCTTAGTTCATAAGAGTCAGACAATTCGTTCTCCAAAACTACAACCATGTTAGATAAAATGCATCAAAATCAAAATAAGTCACCCTCAAAGAAAATGAACTCTAAAAATCTTTGACAATGTTAAAAAGTGTTTTCTTATATATTCATTATCACAATAAAAAATCCGACATAAGAGAAAGTGATTTCTATTAAAATACTAGACATCAGTGCTCGCGTCAGACCGGGTTCATTATTTGTTATTTTTGTATCTCAATTTATATGATATAAATAGAATTTAGAAAGTCAATTAAATTTTAGTATAATTTTTAAATATTTTAAATTATTAATTATTATGAATTATTGTGTTTTTTTACGTAACTTTTAAATAAGATATGTTATTCCTCGTGTCCCAATTAATGCAGCACTGATAAAATTCTGAAAGTCAATTTTCTATATCTTTTTAATTTAATTTTTTAAATTATTATGATTATACGTTTTTACGCTATTTTTACATAACATATGTTATCCATGTTAATTCGAAAAAAATGACTTTGGATTTCGAAAGTCCAATTTAATACTTAATTAATTTAAGAACAAATCAAATTCCCCAAAGTTGAAAGAGTCGTCATGTAATTTTAAGGATAATTAGGAAACCAATAAACATTTAAAAGACCTAACAGAAAAATCTTTTTAATATACCAAAGGAAGGGTTCGGGTTCAATTTCCACTTTGAGAAGAACTTAATTACTCAAAATGGTCAGCTAGCATGTGGTTGACCGACGATTAGAAAATTGACTAACTTTTAAAAGATTTGTTTGACTTTGAAAAAAAGTTGACTAGTTTAAAAAATTGACTAATTTTGAAAGAATTGACTAAATTTGAAAGACTTGACTAAGTTTGAAAAAATTGATTAAATTTGAAAAATTGACTATCTTTGCAAAATTGACTAACTCTAAAATGGACTAAACTTGAAAATTTGACTAAGTTGAAAAGCGTTGACTAAGATTGGCAAAGAAGTGGCTAAGTTTCAAAACTAGCTAATTTGAAAAAGAAATTGACTAGTATTTGACCCATTTTGAAGGAATTTTATCAAAATAAATGGTAGAAAGTAATTTTAACACTAAGAAAACAAAAAATAAAAGTAATTAACACAAAGGCAAACAAATTGGGGAAAATTAATTAGATTAATTAACAAACAAGTTATACAAATAAAGTTAGAGTTAGTTAACATCACATACAAATAGACATAATAAAATAGTGAGAAAGAGAACAGTCAGCAAAATTAGAGATATAAGCGACGGAAGAGTATCCTAATTTAGGCTAAAGGGGACGTGGCAATGACAAATGCACTCTTTTCTTGCTGGACTAGAACAGAGCAATGCAAACACAAAAACAAGGAAAGAGGATTTTAAGAATTTGACCACAGGGACAGCAGGGGGGTAAAATAACTTCATCCTTAGACATAACTATTCAAAAGAGAAAAGTAGAACACATTTAAACTAAAAACAATACAGTTTTCCAAAACATCCCCCAGAAACAGATGCTGAGTTAGAGTATCTCATAACGATATTTAAGTTTAGTAAACTAAACAGTCAATGACCCAGTTCCACCCTAAATGTGTCGATAATCCATTAAAAGCAAACACAACTAGCATAAACTAAAACAAGATGACAGAATAGCACTTATGATCTGGACATGCTTGAAAACAATAGCACTGAAGTAGGATAACTCAAACGGCCATTTTACAACAAACTTGAAATCGACCCAGCACGACCAAATCTCACCCAGTACGTGAAAAGCAGTATCAAACAAGACCTTTATTACTCAAAGATGAACCTACGACTAAAAAACATCTTAACAACCAGTAACCAAAAAAACACCACAACATTGACTCGTCACAATAGGGCATCTCAAGTTAGAACCCAGCAAAGTGCAAACCGAAAAGTTTCGAAATAGCTTCAAAGTTCGCATTCAAACACAGTTACGAGACTTCAAACGAAGAAGCGAGATTGGAGTATTACCTTCGCCGGAGCAGCGAATTGAGATGAAGTCGAGTTTGAAGAAGACTATCTAAAAATGAGTGAGATTTGATTCTTTTTCCTTTGTCCTTTTTGTTTTATCATTTTCTTTTTCTCTATGATCCCAATTATTATACAATAGAAACTATAGAAATCTCAAAACGGCACATAATACGTATCATTTAATGTCTCAATTTTTTTTTCATTTCTAAACAACTATCGTTTGTGAATATAGATTGTGTTATCATTTATGTAAAAGCTGTCAATCAAAATGATTAATTATTAACTAATTTGAATGAAACTTGACTTCTGAGTTCTTAGCCAAAATTGACGAAATAAAATGAAAAAGATTCCAATTTTATGTCTTAAATGAAATGAGTGGACTCGAACCTCCACGCTCTTTAGCACGAGATTTTAGGTCTCGCGTGTCTACCATTTCACCACCAAGGCATCTTAAAAATGAATCGTACTCTTTGAATATGATATTTGTCTAGTGTGATGTATGGAATATATAACAAAGGTAGATTTATTGATCGGTCGTGTCATATAGGCCCTAGTTGGACATCCAATTGCTTCGATTTGAATTATTCGGAGAATGCAATGCCTGATATATATCAAAAAGATGGATAATCAAATCGATTTCTCGATTCACTCAAAGAGGTGAATAAGGTTCCAATAGAGATATGTAAAAAGCAGGTCCGATTACGCATATTCCTAATCCTAAACGGAATGTAATGATGTAGGGATCCATATGTAAATATAATATCTATTAGATAGGCCCGAATGGCCCCTTCTCATTATGAGAATGTACATAACCCCATTCCGGCTTGGTCCGGTATGGAATGAACTTATAATCATAGAATCGTTCATCTCATGCGGTTTTGAATGAGAGAAAGAAGTGAGGAATCCTCTTTTCGACTCTGACTCTCCCATTCCAGTCGTTGCTTTTCTTTCTGTTACTTCGAAAGTAGTTACTTCAGCTTCAGCCACTCGAATTTTCAATATTCCTTTTTATTTCTCATCAAACGAATGACATCTTCTTCTAGAAATCCTGGTTATTCTTAGCATGATATTGGGAAATCTCATTGCTATTACTCAAATAAGCGTGAAATGTATGCTTGCATATTCGTCCATAGGCCAAATCGGATATGTAATTATTGGAATAATTGTTGGAGGCTCAAATGATAGATACGCAAGCATGATAAATTATATGTTGTTCTATATCTTCATGAATCTAGGAACTTTTGCATGCATTGTATTATTTGGTCTACGTATCGAAACTGATAGCATTCGAGATTATGCAGGATTATAAACAGAAAATCCTTTTTTGGCTCTCTCTTTAGCATATGTCTCTTATCTCTAGGAGGCCTTCCTCCACTAGCAGGTCTTTTCGGAAAATTTTATTTATTCTAGTGTAGATGGCAAGCAGTCCTATATTTCTTGGTTTTAATAGGACTTCTTACAAGCATTGTTTCTATCTACTATTATCTAAAAATAATCAAATTATTAATGATTGGATGAAACCAAGAAATAACCCCTCACGTGCAAAATTGTAAAAGATCCCATTTAAGATCAAACAATTCCATCGAATTAAGTATGATTGTATGTGTAATAACATATATATACCAGGAATATCAATGAATCCGGTAAAATTTTTTAATCGACTTACTTGACATAGACCCAATTCTAGGACAGAATCAAATAAAATAAGAATACCACCCTTGATATAGACCCAGTAATAGATAGAATCAAATAAAATAAGGATACTATCCAAAGGACTCGAAATCCTCATGTTAATTGTTCCTATTTCTAATCTAGATTGGTAGGTTAGAGGACTGGAATTCCACCAAAGAATTTCGTTTCTTCGACCAGAAATCTTCAATTTCCAGGCCTTCAAAGCCTATCAATCGCTAGGAAATTAGTTTGAGGGTCTGTGAACTACAATCGAATTTTTCGGAATTTAAAGTGGCTGTGAAAGTTGAGTCAGTTTTGCTAGGGTTTTCAAGATCATGAACCACGGCTCCAGAAAATCAGTTGAGTTTTTGCTAGGGTTTTGGATTATCAACAATTGCCCTGAAAATGACGAAGAAGAGCGGATTCTATAGAAGACGATTAGGGTTCGAAATGGAGGAAAATCTGAGGGCAACTTCGGGATTTTCTGGGGGGTCGAATCTTGGTTCCTTCAATTTGAAATTCGAAATCAAGATAAGGAGGAATGAAATCCATTGGGAAAATACAATGGATTGTTCATCTCAGCCATCGATTGAGACCAAGGACATGGGAGGGAGGAGATGGTGACACGCATGTACAGAGAAAGGGGACAAGAACGTTGGAGAGATTTGGCGTTTAGCTGGGTTCGGTTTGGACGATTTTCTTTCGGTTCTTTGGTGAAGAAGAAGACGATGGTCGGGAGAGAGGGATGCACGCGTATGGGAAGAGAAAGAAGGAGAAGGGAAAGGGATTGGGGGCGCGTGAGAATGGAAAATGAAAGAAGAAAAATGGGAAAGAAAGGGGCATGTGAGTTGTGAGGTGTGGGAATATATATATATGAATATAATATATGCTGAAAGGGAAAAGGATTGGGCCGAGTCAAGGGGATTTGGGCTAGGTTAAGAGAAGGCAAATGGGCCAGTTTTGGTCAAACATGACCAATTGATCTGAAAAATAGAGGAAAACAAGAATTTAAGGGATTAAGAAAATGGCCATTTGAAATTGCGTACACAACCAATTAAATGCAATCAAATCGAATTCTATTGATTAATTTGATTACCAGATGAATCAATATAAATTAATTTAAAGAGCTTTTAATATTATCAACTTGAAATAATTAAAAATAATAACTCCTAAAATAAAATAAAATTTATTTGGAGAAAATATTTTTTGCATTTCGAAAGCTAATTATTTCAAATTGTTAAAAATTAAAAGCTCGATGATTAATTTATACCATAGAGGGTAAAAATTGGATGTCAACAATCCATCTTTCCGTATTTAACGACACTGATTTGAGTGTTAATTGGACTCTTTATATGTCTTTCAAACATTTAAGTTGTTAATTCTTGTGATTTATAGTATTTTTTTAGGTAGTTTTCTAATTAAATAATAAATGTTATTTCTTTATCTCCCTTTTATGTGACATCGATAGATTTATCTCAATAATCAATTGGATTTTTTATTTGTTTTTAAGAAATTTGAAGTTGTCAAATATCATGATTTTTAGTATTTTTCATACTTTTACGTAATGTGTTTTTAAAATATTTTAAATTGTCAATTATCATGATTAGTAGTATTTTTACGAAATTTTTAAATATTTAAAACATTAGAAATAAGACAAATAAATTAAAATGAAAAACTATAAAAAAAATTATAAGTATACCCTCAAGCTGTTCAAGTAGGCATATTCATATGTTGCCTGCTTGAGCAGTTTAACTCCCTCTTTTTATATTTTTACACAACATATTTTTAAAATTTTTAATTGTTCAATTATCATAATTTACCTAATTTTTAAATATGTATAATACTAAAAATAAAATAAATTAATTAAAATCAAAAAATTATAAATATACTCTTAAATTGCTCAAACAGATATATCGATGTAGTGTCTGCTTGAGCCTTAACTTTCCATTTTCACAACTCGAATGCAAAGTTGATTTAGAACTTGCTTGTTAGGATTGTTGAATTTTTTGTTTTAAAAAAGACAATATATTTCTAATTGTTAGTGTTTTTGTCTTATTCTTAAGTTGTTGCGTTCATTTCATGATACTAAATTTAATCTTTAATGATAGATACTTAGATCCCATTTTTTGGACTATATTATCCTTCTAAAATGTAGTAATAATACTATTATTTCTTACAATTTTTTATTTATGTGGGACACCAAACAGGCTAAACTTGGATTGGGATCTCCTGGTTAATTTTTTTTTTTTAATTTTCCCATCAAGAATCCACGTACTAAAATTTAATTTGCATGTAAAAAATTTATTTAATACATGCTAACTATGAGTATTAAATTTAATTAGCATGTATTAAATGTATTAAAATTTAATTAATACATGCTAATTATTAGTATTAAATTTAATTAAATGTATTAAAATTTTATGAGTAAATCAAGAATACTTTCTTAATTTTTCCTCTTTTCTATTTTTACCTCTCCTTAGGCCTATTACTACTGTGAACCTGTTGTGGGACATCTATGTTTTTCATCTCCACATGGTTAAATCATTCTAATCCCGCTTCATATTTTGTGCCACCGAGGCTCCGTCCACCTTGTCCCATATTTTTTTGTTTATAATGTATATTTTCTCCCTCGTATGTTCACACATTCATTTAGACGTTCTCATTTTCTTCTACTTTATTTATTGAACTTATGAATTATTGACTGATCAATATTTAAGTTCGTAGAATAGAATACAATTGATCTAACAGACAGTCTATAAAACTTATGTGTAGGTCTCGGCAACGTAAAGGACACATGACATAACATCATTGCCAAGAAAAGAAGTCTTAAATAGCATGTGCTGATCATCACTTCCCAGAGTTTCAATTCAGAATTAACTATTGGTGAATTTAATATTCTCCTACAGAATTATTTTATCATTCAGAATTATCAAATAGAAATTCCGTTTCAAACTTTCAGCATCTTAATACACTTGCTGTAATCAATAAATGACCACAGCAATATTTCTAAAACAATTCTCCAATAATTGTAGCAGATTTGAACGACTTATTTCTAGGGTGCCACAGAAAAACTAATTAAAGAATAAAATGGAAAACAAATCAGTATTTAAAGCCTCATTACTCTACCCAAAGCAGTAGTCACAAACTTGTTATTTCAGTATCTCTGGCCATATCCATCTTCAAGTTCCAAGCTCTCAAAATAACGCCCGCACAATGCTAAATCCTGTTCCTTTGGCACATGAAAATAGTTTGTCTTTTTCGTAACCAGATCATAAGAGTAGACTTGCTTGAGAGCATGAGCTTGTAAAACTTTGACGAGAAGCTTATCTGCATTACACATTCCCAACGGGATTGTTTCTTTGGAGAAAGGTTCTATAATGAATTTCTTAGTCCAAGAGTATGGTTGAAGGCCACTACTTCTATTTACGAGCAACCATATCTCAGTATCCGTAGAACCACCCTCAACGGGAGACCATCATGGCAAGTGATTCCCTCATAACCATAAGCCTTTATGAACATGTAGAGGATCAAATCCACGATCATCAAGAACGTTTAAGAGTTTGAATTCGTCCTTAATTAGATCAAAGCAGATAATATATTCCACTGCACCTGAAGCCAGCCAATACACAAAACCATTCAGAGAAATCTGAGATCCCCAGCCAGCCGTTAGGCTAAGAAGAGTGAACGGTACAGTTTTCCATGAACCTGAACTCAGGGTATAAACCCAAGCCATTTTTGATGATTCATCATTACTCCAAAGGGACTCGCAAAATTTTATACTCATTCATTTGATGATGGTAACCGAGTAAACCTGGAGCACTCAGCGGGTATACTAATGCAATTGAATCTCTGAGTAGCAGGATTCCAGAGGATGACTACTGGTGAGGTATAAATATCCTTTGTCAAACAAATTAAGCCATTGTAGCAAAACTCAAATTTTGCTTGGTCCTTAGCGTCGTCAATAGCAAAAAGGTAAAGGCAATTGGTGGTTAATAATGAAATTTGTTTGTTCAATGTTGCATATAACAGGATGAAGATGGACCAAAAAGAGATCAGGCCAACAACTATGATTCTTACTGTTGTAAGCAATAATGGTAGAAACAGGACGAAAGATTCGATGGGCTACGTGCAATTTAATGAAACTAGGGTTCTTGAGGAAATTGTACCATGATTTGCAGACAGACCTGAACCGGAGCAGCTCCCAGATGGGAAGCCTGAAGAGTATCTGCACCACTGCATCTTTGGGCAAATTGCCGGTCATAATTGAATACTCTTCTTCTTCATCGTAGTTGATGCCATTTTGATCAGCCATGGAACAATAGTAGAATCCCACGAGTGAGTTGATACGTTAAAATATATGTAGATCTTAATTATGACATAGAAAAATTATTTCTAAAAAACCCTCCAAAGCTGCAAATCAGTTGGACTCTGAAGAAGTCCACTTGAGGTATAATCCGGCCGTGACCGACTTCGCGAGACCATTTCGACCTACACACCACAGTAATTATATTGTATGCAGATAAAAATTAGGGTAATTTATCTAAATATACCCGGGATAAACTACCTTATTCAACTTACGTTATGATTATTAGATAATATCAATTTTCCTTTTTGTTTTTTAACTAATGAATATTTGTCGTCATCAATTTCTGAATATTTATCCAATTAACTACAATAATTTTAGCTTTATATGAGGAATTAAGAGTTTGTCTACAACATAAAGCAGATGATTTGACATTACTACGTATCACAAGAACTACATATATTTATAATATATAAATGATAAAATAGTTTGATGTTCAACTAATTTCAGCATTAATTACTCATTTTTTGATTGAAACATTTGTTTTTTTCGTTTTGGTTATATTTATCTTCTCAATATTGATTGATATTTTTTTAAAATAATCAATCTATTACTTTGTCTATATTTTTGCACACCAAAAATAAGGAGTTGTTAATTTTTTTATAATCAATTGAATCTTTTGATCTTAAACTAAATGTATGTAAAATGTATTAAAATAATTAATTTTGTAATTTTAAACATATCATGCGTAGAGTTGAATTAACGAGTTGTCAAAAAATAAACAAATATTTTCTTTTTTAAATGAAACAAAAAAAATAAGATAAATAAATTAAAATGGAAGGAATTATATTAAGTGGCATAACCACGTATGATGAATAATGATTAGTCCAACATCCTTTGTCGAAAAATTCTACTATATATAAAAAATTATATAAATACAAAAGTAAAAACTTATTCTTTTTAATATACGTATTCAATTTTGAACACAGTTATAGAAATACTGGTTATATTATGTTATTTAAAAAAAAAATGTAAAAGTGGACAATATAGAAAATAAGAAGGTATTTTTGCATTGCAATGAGGATAGGGTCACGTTATCCCAAGTCTCGTCCAGGAGTTTTTCGATGAATGCCACGTCAGCGCTTTCATCTTCCACGTCAGAAACTCCTTCCAATCAAAACGCTGCATCAGATTCCACATTCATCTTCCCTGTAAATCCAATAACAGATCGACATTTGTCACGCCCACATCCACCAGAACAAGCTTTAAGCTAGTGTCTCCCCTCCAAATACCATCCTCAATTCTCCCTTCTCATCATCAATTCTCTCTGATCTGAGCCTCAAACTCCGCCAGCTTCACCGCTTAGCTAGATATGGCTGCACCTACCTCTCTCTACGTCTCGGAGATGCTCGGAAGTCCCGTCAAGTTTAGCGGTGTTGCAAGGCCTGCTGCTCCTTCTCCATCCTCCCCTGCTACCTTCAAAACTGTTGCACTTTTCAAAAAGAAGGCTGCCGCTCCTCCTGCCAAAGCAAAGGCCGTCCCTGCTTCCCCAGCTAACGACGAGCTCGCTAAGTGGTACGGTGAGTAACATTACTCCTTACCTTTTAATTTCATATGCCAGTATTTAATTCGACACAGAAATTTAATATAGTCAGTCATATTTATTGAGTTCTACATTTTCTCCCTTTATTTTATGTAAATAACATTAAAATTTTAGATTCGCATCCGACCGTACCACAATTAATGTCAAACAGAACGGAAGTGAGTTGTTATTATATGCTTAAAATCTGCAAATACTTTCAGGACCTGACAGAAGAATTTTCCTTCCCGAGGGTCTATTGGACAGATCAGAAATCCCCGAGTACTTGAACGGAGAAGTTCCCGGAGAGTAAGCCTCGATCTACTTCCTGCATCTCGTAGTAGTTAAAAAGTTACTTATATTGCTAGCATTTACAAATTTAGAAAGTACGAATATATGTAAGATTTTTTTTGTACTTTCTGCAGCTACGGTTATGATCCCTTTGGTCTCAGCAAGAAGCCAGAAGACTTCGCTAAGTAAGTGTAGTACTGGTAACACATTAATTAATTAAATACACTCTCAGTCGGCCAATTTTGTTCTTGTTGTTTGTAGTGATAGATCTAAGTTTAAAATTGTTGGATCTGGTGCAGATACCAGGCGTATGAGCTGATCCACGCCAGATGGGCTATGCTCGGTGCTGCTGGGTTTATTATCCCTGAAGCCTTCAACAAATTTGGTGCCAACTGTGGTCCTGAAGCTGTTTGGTTCAAGGTATATATATGTATATCACCATTAATTGCATTTCTTATCTTATTTGTTTAAATGTGAGGCGAAATCCTGAATAATGAAATTTTGTTTTATGTGTAGACTGGAGCTTTACTTCTAGATGGAAACACATTGAACTACTTTGGAAAGAACATTCCCATCAATCTTGTTCTTGCTGTCGTCGCCGAGGTTGTTCTTGTTGGTGGTGCTGAATACTACAGAATTATTAATGGCTTGGTGAGCACCCTTTACTATAACAATAACATTGCCTCATGAATATTAGAATCTATGAGGTCCAATTTTTAATATCGAAAAAGATGGAATAATTCTGTCTGTCTCCATTCCTATCACTAACTAAAACAGTTTGATGCATTCCGAATAAATAATCAACATTATTGCAACTATAAATGTTTTTTACTTTTCCAGACGTTGTTTCCAATGATGTAGCTTCATTATAATATTTTGTACAAAGCATAGTAGAGCTAGAGTTCTAGTTACCGGTTCTGCAAAATTTAATAATTTTAGCTAAAATCATGCATTTAGGTTAAGAAATTCACTTTATATGTATAAATAATTTATCCGGAACTCATTAAGTTGCCTCGATCAAAAAGACATTTATCTGTCGATAATTGATTACACTCATGTGAATTTAACAAATTGTGTTGGATGCAGGACTTGGAGGACAAGCTACACCCAGGTGGTCCATTTGACCCACTAGGCTTAGCAAAGGACCCAGACCAGGCAGCAATCTTGAAGGTAAAAGAAATCAAGAATGGAAGACTAGCCATGTTTTCCATGCTTGGTTTCTTCATCCAAGCCTATGTGACAGGACAGGGTCCTGTTGAGAATTTGGCTGCCCATTTGAGTGACCCCTTTGGCAACAACTTGCTCACCGTCATCGGCGGTGCTTCTGAAAGAGTCCCCACCCTGTAATTTTCTGTTTGGCCTGGAGGAATTGTACAATTCTGCAATACATTTCTGAGCTGTATGTGAAAAACCAGCTTGTAGTTTAATGAAACAAACTGTACTTATTTTAATAGAGCACCTGCACTGGCCACATTCGTCCTGCATTCCAATTTATGCAGTATCATTATTTGTTTTTTGAGTTTAACTTATACATATATATATGTTTATTTATCTTCAGATTAGCTAGCTAATATAATATCCATATGAAAGCTTCTTAAGAATGTGAGGATACATCAAGTTTTAGAAGTCACACAAATGTTATCACACTGGCGAAATCAGAAATTTTATTAATGATGTCTAAGATTTGATACATATATGTACCAAAAATAATATTTTGATTGATATATTTTGTATAATTTTCTATATACGTAATATAATTTTTTGACGAAGAGCATCTCATTGGCCACCCTGAACTATATGTCGATACACCACTGATGTTATATAACATGTTAAAAATACAAATTCTAAAAGTATATGTTTTACTTAAGTCAACTTATATCAATTGAAATCGTATGTAGTATATAACTGAAATTGTACCACTATTTTGTAAGTGAAAAGTAGCATTACTAGTTTTTGAGCAGGCAATTAAAATTTAGCCATCGTTTCAAATGCAAGCCATGTTTTAACGCAATTCATTAAATTTTAACAAAAATATATATAGCGTAAATACATAACAAGTCCAATAAAAATATTGATAGCTAAAATGCATAACAAGTCCAAAACATAATGCTGGAGTATGAAGCTAGAACAACTTGTCCTGGACAAGTAAATGTTTCTCTAGCTTAATGTGCTGAAATTAGAAAAATTGATGAAGTTTCAAACTTCTTGATTCACTTAGTTACAACTTTTTATGAATTTAAATTTTAGGAAAGTTCAACTTTGATAATTTTTTTAAATTTCTTTTCACTTTTAACCAAGGATATTTTTGTCAAATATTAAGTTTTACATCAAAAAATGATTAGTTTTAACTCAATATAACACAATGCAATAAGCTAATCCCATAATTCAAGCCCACATTCGACATGAATTTCAACTAAAAAGTTTAAAATTTAAGAAAAAATAAATATACAAACTAGTGAAATGAGATTTAACTTCTGATATGATAAAAAATATGTTTAATTATAAATATTATAATTTTCCGTCCTTCCCCTCACGTATTTGTCACCCGTATGAATCCTTTACATGTGTAGCATGCATCAAAGGCCGTCCTGCTTTCCGGGCGAAGCAATCGCAAAATGGCAGTACAAGCGAAACCAGTGCCTAAATTCATTCTTCTTCACTCCCTTCTCCGAAATTTCAGCGTTGTTATCCATTGGAGCATTGCCAATTCACCTACCGCCATTATTCACCGCCAGTCCAACGCATTCGTTCCAGAGTCGGCAAACAATTTTCTCTTCATAATTTTGATCCTACACTTTCTCTTCCTTGGGGAATGATCTCAACTTGCTCTTCGCCTGGGGAATGATCTCAACTTGCTCTTCGCCTCGGGCATCAATGTACAGACTTGGCATCATCACCTTCTTCTGATTCCTTTCTAATTATGTAGTTGTAATAATTTATTGATTTCATAATACGGCTGTTTTTGTTGCTTGACAAGTATTTTAGGTTTGGGCAACTGATCGCCCAACTATAATGATGAGGCCGTTCACTTTCCTTTGTTGGATCATCCTCACAAGCTCCTTCACCGTTCATCTGGTGCTTTCAGGATCAGATTCCCAACAAGGTAATCCCTAATTCCGAATTCTGCATTGCCGAAGTTCATCATTAGCTCAGCTTTCTCTCGGAAGTAATGTATAACTTCTCAATTACTTGGCTTGAGCGTAGGAAGAAGAAGAAATCTCGATAACAAAAATTTGAATCTTCGCGAGTTTACAAAACCAATAAAATCCAGGAGTATTTTAGCTTGCATGTTATTCATTTACATCTTGAGATGTGTAGATAACAAGTTTAATTGTCTTTACAGTTTCAGTCCTCAATGATATGTACCAGTATTTGAAGCCTCATTCCAAACTTGATGGATGGAAATCTAATGGAGGAAATCCTTGTGATGATTCTTGGAAGGGTATCAAGTGCTCCGGTTCAGATGTTACTGAAATGTATCTATTTCCTTTTCTTTCTTTTTTTACTTTTGTCATTTCATTTACTATTACTTGTACTACAATGCGTAAGGAAAGAAAAAATTGCCTTCTGGTTCTTTTACTAATCCATGATCTGCTTGTTCCTAAATTCTAAATAATGTTGCAGTGATCTATCTGGCTTGGAGCTCACTGGATCACTAGGCTTCCAGCTTGATAAGTTGGAGAAAGTTACCTACTTGTGAGGCCCACACAACCCTTGGATATTGGAAATTGGGTTTATATTATGTGCTTTAATCTGTTGACTGAAAGCACGGGTCCTGACAAAAATGAATTTGAATGTCATAGTGCAGTGATGTGAGCAAAAACAACCTGAAGGACAACATACCATACCAACTTCCTCCTAATACACAACACCTGTAAGTAGGCAGAAGTTTCTTAGACATAACTCATTATGAAGTTTCTCCTCAGGCTGCAACTTTTACTCCCCTCCTTTTGGTTTCTTGTTAGTCCGACTATTTATTATTAGTTAGCATTAAGCCTAATCCAGAAGATATGTATCTGTTGATATTGTGCCCTACCAGTCCCTCATTGGGTTCTTGTTTTGCAGAGATCTTTCTGGAAATCAATTCAGTGGAACCGTGCCTTATTCAATTTCGCAGATGGCTGATCTTAAATATCTGTAATGTTTTCTTCTCTTATTTTTTATGTTTTAAATTTTGGGCTTCATATCAGGCATCAATATGCTCTTGATGTTGTGCAGGAATCTTAATCATAATAAGCTAAGCGGATCATTGAGTGATTTGTTTGGAAAACTTACGAAGCTTACTGAAATGTAAGTATTGCAGATCTAGCATCCAGCTAATCTCCCTTTGTTTTTATTCTTTTTTTCTATAAGGTCTTTCCTTCTGTAAATAATTTCATGAATGACTGTGGAGTGAATGGTTCTGGAAGTAGAAAGGTTCATTGATATTAGTTTTCCAAGAATATTTTTGCATTGCCTTTTCCTGACTATCCTTTGTTTGCCGTCTGGTTGTTTCTGATCTGGATCTAGACAGCAATTAAAATCTTTTGCTAGATGTGGAACGACAATGACCAATGTGGATTGTTAATAGTGGCTTCCCTAGTCTTATAGATTGAACCTCCTTTGCTGCTTGTAGTGCTTGAGGATGGAAATCTGCAGGTTGGTGATTATTCATAAAGGTGTGGAAAAAATGTGTGAATTGAGTCGATTGAGTTAACTTAGCTGATGGCAAATTCTGGTTGCAACTCTGTAGCTTGAACATTTAAGTTTCTTAAAATTCCTTCATTCCAGTTAGAATGTCCATATCTGACTTGAAATGAGATTGTTTAAACTTGAAAAAGAACAACTACGGTCTGCTAATCAGTTTATCCTGTTAATGGATTAGTTAAAATTGTAGAGGTGTGAAATTATTAATGCTACTTTTTTCGAGGATTTTGTGTACACGATAAGACTTTATTTCTATGGAAGACCTTAATTCAAGATGGACCAAAAAGGTGAGTGGGACATTTAGTTGCAGAGATTGTTTGTTTTCTAGTGATTCGTAGCGTTTCAAATCCTCAGCATAACTTCTTTGTCTCCATGAATGAGGGAATGAGGTATTACTCGTATAATTGTATATCTTCAAAGGTTTTTCTTCAGATGATTACCTTCAGTACTACAAATAGCCTCCAAGGCGACAAGTATCACCTTTGAGAATAAGTTTAGCACCTTCTTCAGCACCAAATAACATTAATGTATCATCGACATATATGATACGTGATATTTCACTTGAATTGCCATTTAAATCACCAATCCAATCCGTGCAGCCATTCATGTTAATCACTCTGTTAAGAATCAAGCTTAGCATTTTATTACTAATAGGAAAGCAGAAGTGATAATGGATCACCTTGTCTCACTGCCTAGACAGATTAGTCCTCATAGCAGGACTGCTGAATAGATATTTAGTCTAATGTTCATTTGTACTTCCTACCAAACAGTATATAAGTTAAATTAGTCCTGTTAGTTCAGAACCTCTACAAAAACAAAGCCAAGTAAGATGACAATGCTTTTACGGCTACCACTTGCTTCTCTGTCTATACAATATACGTTCTTGCATATCAACATTCATACATATATTCATAAACATTGTTGTGTGTTTAGTAATATACTTGTCTAGTATATCAACTTACCTCGTGCAATTTTACCCAGGGATCTCTCCTACAATTCAATATCAGGCAGTTTGCCTCAGAGTCTTAAATACCTCTCAAGCCTCAGCAAATTGTAAGCTAGTGCTTAATATTTGGGATCAAAATCTTCCTTGGAACTAAACATTTTCACTCTGCATGCAGGCACATACAGAACAATCAGTTTACTGGATCAATAAATGTTCTTGCCGATCTTGCACTTGATGATTTGTAAGTTGAACCCATTAGTAAAATTACAATTCTAACTCGTGGTTTATGCAATTCCAAATTGTAGAAAGTTTTCCTGCATTATGTAAAAATTACAATTCTAAGATGCATAGCACTCTTTTAGCCCCATCTCTCCAACCCTTTAATAAATAAACAAAGAGGTAAATTTTCAAGAAAGTGCCAAGCAAGAAACTTTTTTCATGTTACTTCATTTATCTTATTTTCTAAATTTGAATTGGCCCGGACATCATGGTCATCAAAAGAAAAAAATCTGAGTATTTTTGGTGTATTAGGTTGTCTTTTGGATTGTACCATGATTGCTACTGAGTTGATATATGCTTATGTTGTAGATCTGATACCACTTTGTCTACCTCTTTATTTCTTAAGTTAGTTTTGTTCACGCATTTGTAGCCTGTGGGTTATGGTTGCTATAAGTTTGTTAAATGGAGTTAAGTAAGATATCAACAAATGATATTATAAAGAGATAACTTTCTAGATAACCTAGACTTTGTCATCTTCAATTTTAGGATTAATGTACATTGAAGATCTTAGACTCGCAGATTTAATATTGACATTTTTGATCATTCTATAAGTTATGTACTCTTATTCCGTATATCAGATGCCACCTTGTCGGCCTGTGTATGTCAGTATTCCTAAAGTTACACTTTGATTTCACATTTGTAGGTTATGATTGATCCAAGTTTGTTTCAAAACCAATACTTGGTCTACCTTAAGAGTTATCTTTTGTTTCTTGATAAAGCTAACCAACTGTAAAACAAGGAGCACATATCAAGATACTTTTTGTTTCTGTGTTAGAATTAAATGTAGCATATTTACTTAAATTTCAAGAGCTCTATAAAATGACCTCCTTCTTAAGTAAGAAGTCATGTCTTTGATCAAAAACTCTTTTCCACCTTTCACTTGGTTAACACAACAAAGCTTAAAAAATTCTTGGACATCCAGTTTAATGTTGGCTGTATAATGATCATAATATAGTTTAATGAGAAGGTTCTTGATAGTGATTGATTATAATGCTTATGCAAGAATGGAAATAAGGTGCGAGAACAGTTAGAGATTAACAGCACAGACAGCTCAAATTTGTCCAACTTGTGTTACCCAAGTTATACTCTGATTTCTTGTACTTTTTCTTATGAAGACTGTGACTTCTAGTACTCAGAGGTCTAGGATTCAGAAAGATATTTCTCATTTTTTCCTCCTTTGAGAGAGGTGGGGTTTATCTACATGACTGCATGCAACATCCAGAATGCCTCTTCCAGGCAATCAATATGCAGAAAGAGACCTTTATAACACATTGATAGAATCATAAATTATTGGAAAGTCAAATTTGTAATCACGTACTTTTTCTTGTTATCCCTTAAATGAAATGCTGACTTGGATTTGAGTAAGAAACTGTCACAAGTATGAAGTGTCCTCGGATGTTTATATAGCTAAGCCAGTGTATTCAACAAAATGCTGGCAGGAATGTAGCAAACAACCAATTTAATGGCTGGATTCCGGATGAGCTGAAAGACATCAAAAATTTAAAGTGAGTGTTGGATGAACTATTGGTTAATTAGTTTCTATTTATAATGCCTGATGTTTTCCTTTTTGGTTTAAAGGACTGGCGGAAATAGTTGGTCTACTGGATCAGCTCCTCCTCCGCCTCCTGGGCAGAAAGCTAAACCACACACCAGGAAATCAAAAGAATCTGAAAAATCTGGCCTGGGTAAAGGAGCCATTGCTGGGATATTAATGGGTGTTTTGTTGCTACTTGGTGTTATAATTGCTCTGTTGTCAAGAAAAAAAAGATCACCACCTTCCTCCCATTTCCTTGAAGAAAATAAGCTCAGCCGACGTCAACCTTTTGCTCCTCTTCCATCTCAGGAGTTATCTAGTGTTGTATGTGCCAACATGCAGGAGGACCTCAGAGGTAATTTTACTTTTGGCTTTCCAATCCCCTTCTATAAACAAAGAGCAATGGAGAAGAAAAAGAAAGAAAAAAATAAGTTCTGAACACCACTTATCATATATTCTTTCTGAATATTGTCTCTAAAATTAAGCCAAGGTTAGGCTGTACTATTACCAAGGGTCTTTAAGAAACGGCTTCTCTACCCCACAAAGGTAGGGTAAGGTCTACGTATACCCCACCCTCCCGAGACCCCACATTTGTGGGATCATATTGGTATGTTGTTGTTTGTTTGGTCGTACTTTTATTATTGTTTTATTTGGTGAACAGACCCCTCCACAGCCCTCTGCCCAGGGACCAATAGAAATTTATGCCACTTTCCCCCCTATGACGAACTTGAAACATCTTAGTTGAAAGTGGAGGGCTTTCCCACAGCCTCCCTTGTTGGTCACAAGTGTATTATTTCATCTGACAAAAATTATGTCCTCTGATTCATCATCAGCTGCAGAAAAACATTTGCAAACCTCTTCCTCAATGGTTCTTAAGCGTCTTCAGTCAGAGCGTCACAAGTCTTTTAATGAGAAGGAGATGAAAAATGCTCCACCTTCAGATCACCTCAAGTCGTTCAATGATAAAGAGTATGCAAATCCTTTGAAACGAAGCAGTTCCATTATGGTAGATCACTATCCATTAGCTGATTTGCAGAATGCAACGAGTAACTTTGCAAGTTCTCTCCTTCTTGGTGAGGGATCGATTGGTCGAGTATACATGGCAAAATATCCAGATGGCAAGGTAAGCTTGACCTGATTTACAGTGCTCTTTAGTTTTATGGTATATTTATTGATAATTTGTTTCCTGAATTGATTGCATAACCTCCATTATACATCAGGAGAGATTGGATACAATACATAGATTAGTCTAAAGTAGACAGAAGAAAGGCAACAGATATATATTTGTAGAGCTAACACTGTTCATGAGTACTTGAAAATCTATGACTTTTAAGCTTTTTCTCAGTTTTGAAGGGTACATATTCATGAAATACATAAGTTCATCCACATATTTCTGCCTGCTTTTGACATTGAATATAATATTTTCTACAGTCGTTTCTAGAGAGAAAAAAGTCCTGTTGGGGTCATTGGTATTTCAGAAGGGTACCCAGGGAACCAGCCCAAGTCTAAAGTTTGAAGTAAAAATTCTGTCTCAAGGTTTCTTTTGAAAGATTGAAATGAGCAAAACATGGTCCTTTTCTTTATAATTTTTGAAACCTTATGACAGAACTCATGTATAATAATATAGATAGTCTTCTACTGCTGCCCGGAAGCTAAAATAAATTATCTTATATTAATTGTTCCAGTGTATTGATTGAACCTATTATGTTGTCCATGTTAATAATCACATAGATGATCATTTTCTGCTTACATGTAGACTGTGGTGAACTGGCTTAAATTTCCTGGTTGGGCTGTTACCCTTCTGTAGCTAAAATTTGGCCACTTCTTTGTTTCTTTACAACAGTAAAGAGAGATTCTTTTCACTGAAAACAAATTTCTTCCAGACCTTAGCAGCTCACTTGCATGGTAAAGTTTGTTCAGCAATATGTTTATAGGTACTCGAAGCATACTAAGCTTTTCATATCCTACAGATATGGATTGCTCAGATATTGAATCTTACTTATTTCATTGAAATCTACTTTTGGACCTATAGCACATGCTCCAACTTGACATGGCAATAATTTTAGTTTCTTTTATCTCTTTTTGTTAGCTTATTATTTGTATGACACTTTTTCCTTTATAGTCCGTCCCAAAAAGAATCTCACATAGAAATAATTTAACTTAAAAATTCTTTTTTAACTCTTAATGAAATGATTTTCAGCCACACAAATTTTTAAAAAATTATTTTAGACCAGAAGTTCCGAAAGTTTTTTTTTTCCTTAAACATCATGTCAAATCAAAAGGTGTCACATAAAATGAAATGGAGTATTTTTGTCTCAATTTATGTGACATAGATAGAATATAGAGAGCTAATTAAATTTTAGTATGACTTTTAGATATTTTAAGTTGTTAATTATTATGATCTATGGTATTTTTATATAATTTTACACAATATATGTTGCTTTCCTTGTCCTAGTTTGTGTGGCACCGATAAAATTTAAAATTATTTAATTACTGTGATCTATACTATTTTTTGGTCATCTTCAAACAATATATGTTACTCATCTATTTCTATTTATACGGCACTAACTCGAGAATCAATCGAGCCTTTTAAATATTTTAAGTTGTTAATTATTGTGATTTCAGTTTTTTTTGTGTAATAATAATAGTATATATTATTCCCTTTGTCCCGGTGTATGTAGCATAGATAGACTGTCAAGAGTCAATCAAATGTTATTAAGTATTGAGATTTACAATACTTTTTACGTAGTTCCAAATTAAATAAGACATATTACTCCTTTTGTCATATTTTATGTGACGCTGATAGGTTAATTTCGAAAATTAATCTTTTTTTATATATTTTTTAAATATTTTAGATTGTTAATTATCATGATTTATGATTTTTTTATAAAGTTTTCGATATAAAAAAATTAAAAAAATAAGATAAACAAACTAAAATGGAAAAATCATCGGAAAAATTACAAATATATCCTCAAGCTGACATATCTATCATGCCACGAGAGGGTACCCCTAGCATGGTTGGCACTCAAAACCAATGTTGGTGCCCAAGCTAATCACTTGACCTGGTCACACATTCATTCATTCATTCATTCATTCGAATCAATGGAAGACTTAAAATAAAGAGACAATAAGGTGGGAAAATCCAATTCATCAATCTAATTCAATGTATAAAGGCCATAGGCCAACAATCAAGCTCCAAATCTATGACAAAAGAATAGTTTTATAGGAAATTAGTCAAGAGATAAAGATCTCAACATCAACTCATCATTGTCTAGTTTATGAAGTCTCTATCTCTACTGTCTAGATAACAGGTTCATGGCTATCTCAAATCAAAATAAAAGGGAAAAAATATGATAAATGATAGATGATTGAGACTGATGCGAAGATTGTAAACATGAATGAATAACGAAAAGGGAAAAAGTAAGAAGCTGGAGAAGTATTCAAAGAAAAGAAAATGGAAACCCTATGCTATTCGGTGGACATTGGAATGGAAACCACGTTGAATTAGCTAGTATTTTCTTGATTAAAATTCCCTTAAATTAAATATCTAATGCCTTAGAACAGACATGTTGATACTGAGCTCCTATCCTCTCTGCTATAATATTATAAAAGTCCCTTGAGATCAGGTTATCTAGATTTTCCAGTCCTTGCAGCAGATAATTGTAATGTGAAAATGAACATAATACATGTTCCAAGCAGATATCTTGTGCTTGATTCAACTAAAACCTTCAAATACTTCTGGTGCTACTAATTGGTTGGCTACCGTTTCTAGGGAAGTTCAACTGATGTTTATATGATCTAGGGATGTATAGTGTACGATAAACATAATGGAGAAATCTTACTTTTGGTTTACCAGGTTTTGGCGGTAAAGAAAATAGACTCCTCTTTTTTCCAAGATGGGCAATGCACGGAATTCACAGAAATTGTTTGCAAAATGTCCAAGCTTCACCACCCAAATATAGTTGAAGTTATTGGTTATTGTTCAGAACAGGGACAGAATATGTTAATATTTGAGTATTTTAGAAATGGTTCACTTCATGAATTCCTTCATTTGTCGGATGACTTCAGCAAACCTCTTACATGGAATACTAGAGTCAGAATCGCTCTAGGGGCTGCTCGTGCTCTTGAGTAAGTCAAACTCTTCTTGTTGTTTCTCTTGTCCTTGGTGCTTTCCTTTAACGTTGGTGCTGGTAATGAATAGTCTTAGCACAGATTAATTGCATGTCCTTAGTGGTGAGTGTTATAGATTCCACAGTAACTGATATTCCATCGAGTACGACATGATTTTAAATTACAAGAAACACTCTAGTCTATGTGGTTCTCCTAATTGATCCTATGACATGATTTTAATCTGTATACAGATACCTGCATGAGGTTTGTTCTCCATCCTGTCTTCACAGGAATGTAAGAACTTCAAACATTGTGCTTGATGCTGAATTGAATTCTCGTCTCTGTGAATGTGGCTTGGCAACGTTTCATCAGGTATGTGAAGATAGACCTTTAGATACTGCAAGTATTATTTCCACCTGAGTTCATATTACTTCTGCAGTTTCGGATGTTAGGAACCTGCTAACTTGCAAATGTGACCACTTGAAACAGGAAATGGATCAAGTCAAATTTAGAAAAATACAGTAGGCTGCATGTAACTTATAAAGTTATTTGACATGTGGAGTCTCTCATTCTTGCATATTTTGAAGTTTTAAGAAAACTATCAAGACAAATAAAAGTGGGAATCTTGTGATTGTTACATATATAACGTGGCTAATCTTCCATAAAAATGAATACTATTTTGGGAAGACTCAAAATGGAATGCAGATATTGACATTGCTACCTTTTCTTGGCCAATGATTGTGATTGAATTTTTTAGCAGCTTCATAATTGGTGTCCATCATTGCATGGAATGTCACTTACAGAGCTCTTTTCCAAATAGAATGCCATTAATAGGAGGTCCTTCTCCAAGCTACATGCCCTTCATAATGTTCTTCATCACTCAGCTTTGCATGGTATTGGTCTATTGGATGAGTAATAGATGGAGGATTTGGTATAGATTTGTGCAGTTTGACATGGCGATCAGGTTCCAGTATGAGAATATGTGTCTTGTTCTGAATAACAGGATATGGTGCTACATAAATGAATATGAACATAGAAGATGGTAGCAATTCGGCTAGATAAATAATAGTTGTCGGTAAATTCAGGGGTGGAGCCAGCATTGGAAGTAGGGTTTCCAAAGCCCACTAACTTTGATCAACTCCTATATATTTGTTAAGAAATTGACTAATATATACCTATAATAAATTTCAGATTCGGTACTTCAAATCTAGAACTCATACTTCAAATCCACCTTGAGTCTGCTGAAATGCTTACTCCATTGTCGATACCTAGGGTTAATCTGGATCGATCTGCATTTGCTAATTTATGCTTAAGATATTTCACTTGGTGCTTTGGTTTCTAATAGAAGTATGTCATGCTTAAATAATATCATTCACCTTCTCCATTTTTTTCAGCGAGCAAGCAAAAAGTTGGATGCTGGATACATTGCTCCAGAATGCACAAAACCAGAAGCATATACTTTGAAGAGTGATGTTTATAGCTTCGGAGTCGTCATGCTGGAACTATTGACAGGGCGAAAGCCTTTTGACAGGTGCATCCCTTGCATGCAAACTTTAATTTTTATGGCTATCCATCAAAACATGAATCTAACATATTCAGATCGATGCTTCAGTTCAAAGCCAAGATCAGAACAGCATCTGGCTCAATGGGCATTGCCGCAACTACATGATCTAGATGCCTTGGAGAATATGGCTGATCCTGCTCTGCGTGGACTTTATCCACCTAAATCTCTCTCTAGGTTTGCAAATGCGACTGCTCTGTGCATTCAGGTTAGACTTCTTTAGCAGTAATTTTTGAAAATGGAGGGAGTTAACAAGTATCTTTCTATCAATAGCCTAACGAACAAAGATTATCGACTTATTCATGATTAATGATGTTGTCAGTCGGAGCCAGAATTTCGACCACCCATATCTGAGGTGGTCCGTTTAATTCAAAGGTCGACTATGAGCCAGAGAGAGGACCTAAGTGCATCTCGGCGCACAGATGATGGTGATAGTGATGATTACTAATTGTTCCAGGTTCTCGGCAAAAAAAAAAACTGGGATGAGTAATTGTGATCTTTTTCAAACTTGAGAAGACGTCTCCCATTTTTTTCTTTACTTCATCTTCTCCTTTAAGAAAATCAAGTGTTAAAAGTTGAATTGGTATTACCGATCATATGACCAAGACCTTTGTCTCTCGTTGCTGAGTATTTTGAGTATTGCAAATCACTTTCCAGTACTTTTGAAGTGTAGTTGAAAGCAATGATCAGTTTGTCATGGCACATCACGCCAATTAGTAGTCTCTTCTCTTGTGAATCGCCATGCATGTAGGGTTGTAGCGCCGATAACTTCATATTCCCATTCCATTTTATTTGGCGGGATTTGATGTACAAAGATCAAGCTCGTTAATTCCAAGTGTATTTGGACACAAAATTCTTCCCTCTTTTTTTTAAAAAAAGTTGTGTTTCCTGTGGTATTGCAAGAGGGAGTCAGTGTTTTGTTGATCAAATATGGAAAGAAAAATTGAGAAGGGAACAAATGCTCTTTCGTGCAATTTTTCAAAAAAATCATTTTTGAGGCAGTCCGTTCTTGAGCATCAAGACAATGCTCATGTTAAATGCTTACGATCATCATGTCGTTAGTGATTTTGCAGCAGCACTCTTGTTCCTAAAGCTAATACTAAAATATTTGCAAACTAGAACCAACTTGCATCTTCGTTGCCTGGGGAACCAGTCATCTTGGGACTCGGAATGTATTACAGAGATGTACAAGGAAATCACAAGGCTGCATACAAGGAATTAACATTTTGCAATAGTTCTTATTTACTATTTACTATTTTCCAGTGGTACTATAATTCTGTTCCTATTCCTTCCTTACCTCCGTTGGTCTATCTATAAAACAGGGAATTCATATGCTCTGCAGACTGAGCAAAGCACCTTAGTCGCTCTGAACTGTTTCTCTTGAGTCCCTTCTCCTTAGATGACTCGACAAACATGTGCCGATCAGTTGAGAATTCTCAACAAGCATGTAGAGGCAAAGAAAGCAGAGTCCTGCATAAAATTAATCCACACAGAACAGCTTAATTTGACGCAAATTTGTGATATTTTCAATGTTAAATCGTGCAAAAGACAAGGACGCGTGCTCCCTATAACTCCAACTGAATCACAATAATGTGCTATCCATTGAGCTAACTAAGAAGTCTTTCACATACTTGACCAAAAAGGTATGGCAAGACTGACACTAACTACTAGGCAGGATATTCAACGAAGGAATTCAACTGTATATATAATGTGATTTTCTTTTGGCACCCTTTTACTTGGCACGGTGTTTAAGAAAAAAGGAAAAACTTTTGAAACTTGTGATCTAAAACCATTCTTAGATGTTTGTGTCGTTGAGAATCATTTCATTAAGGTTAAAAAGGAAATTTTAAAAGTAAATTGTTTCCAATTTGAGTAAGGTGACATTCTTTTTAGGACGGACCAAAAAGGAAAGGATACCACATAAAATGGAACGGAGTAAGTAGTAAACTTCAGGGAAATTATAGTAGAGGAAATAGGAGAAGAAATGACTCACCGCCATAGGCAATAGTAACACCTGATGCTATTCTTCCCAAAACTGATAGCACATAAAGAGTAACCACAACCTGGCAAAGTAGGAAGATAATTTTAATAACGTTCACTAATCCATTTTTCAGTTGCAGCAAATTAGTTTTGGTCCTCTGTATGGAACTCCTTTATGTAGTAATCATCCTAAAGTAGATAAAATGTAGGGAACGTAGAAGCTCATATACTGTATTCGGCCGAGCCAAATAATACCATAATAATAGTATTGAAATTCATTAAATGTACACATACTGAGCTCCCATTTAGCCATTGATTTTCAGAAAGAACTTGGAAAATATTGTTTGTTCCTGAACTTTAGTCAGTTTTGAAAATTTACAGCGATAACAAACCTAGTATAATCTTACAGCTGAACCTGAAAAGAGGATAGTGTGTACTTACAGACCCTTGGCTCAATTTTTTTTGTGAAATTTTACTTCCTTTAACAAAACTTTAAAAAAATCTAAGTAAATGCATGCCTAAGCACAGTATTAAGTCCCGAAAACTATTTTTCCACGCAATTTCAAAAACTCATGTTTTTACTCTTAGGCTAAATTTTTATCCCAGGTATATTCAGAATGACAAAGTATAAATTCTGACTCCTCCAGAAACCGCTATCCAATGAATCGAATAACAGAGGAGAGGGCAAATTGGTTTAGTACCTTGAGGAACAAGCGCTTATCATGTCCCGTGGCAGAAACGCGGAGAACAGACTCAGCAGCACCGATAGTATTAACAAGGCAGGCAAGGATGCGATTAGCAGTGTCCTGCGAGATCTGCCATTCTAGTGGATCTACAGGAACCGAAATGTTCATCTGGCGAAACAGGAGTCCGAGAATAGCGAGGGAGCAAAGGATTACTATAAAAACGTCAGAGACGAGAGAGACGATACTGGAATTCCGATAAACACAGTGGTAGTAAACGAGAGTGCCGCTGATGATGAGTATGAAGGGCACTGGATCACGCAAATCCTTCTTCCTCCTCCTAGGGTTTACTGTCCTCGCTGATACTCTGATTTCCTCGTTAGTGTTCAATTCTTCCATGGCGCAGATACGTTTTGGGTCTCTAATGGCGCAATTACAGTGACGCCAAATATGGACGGAGGATTTATTGGTGAGTCAATTCCGAACGCTTATTCTTCAACTTCAAAATCCGTGTGCTTAGTTAAGATTACCATTGACACTATTTTATTCCATGTGTGTTGTATTCAAAGAGAACCTTCTGAAGAAAACTGCCAATGTCCATTTCATAACAGTTACCCAACCAAAATTTTATATTACTCTACCTTTTTCGTCAACTTTTTTTTTCAATTTTTTATTGACATTTTTAAAATCTATATCTCTATCTTCTATATTATATCAATAGGAGAGAATGTAGCATTCTTATTAAGCCATGTGTTATTTTATTAATTTGTCATTTATAAATAGTTATCTAACTAAAATTTTAAATTTAGTTAATATAAATACAAGCAATCACTTTTAGGGTCATACATTCTCATTAAAATTTAATACCTTGGATAAAAGTACACTTTAAAAGTAAAACTTTCCACTTCTACATTCTAATGATTTATGCTTGCAGTTTTTTCAAAAAATATTTCATATTTTTTTTAATATAAAAGTTTGTTTATGTTTTGGTAAATTATAATAATGGTAAGAATATAAAATGATTCTTTTTTTTTGAGATACTTTTTATATTTCAAAAAATGATCTTTTTTAGATTGATAAAGAGTAACTATAGAAGTTTTTTTTTTATACTTTACCATGAAAATTATTTTGTAAAATTCGAATTCTATAAATTATTATTATGCCATGAAAGGCAAAGTTCTCTTTATCCATTTGATATTTTACAAATAAATAATTATATTTTTTATGTTATACTCACTAAAAATCACACGAAACTATTCATTTGTATATTAAGTATTTTTTGGTACAGTTATTTAAACCTTTCTCTTTGTTAGTTTAGTAATATAATTTTTATTTTGATAATTTTTAAATTTTTAAATTCAATAAATAGTGATGTTTGATTCTTTAGGAAGACTCAATTTATATTGCAATAATGAGATGTTGCGAAAGTTTAATAAATTAATATTGTGATCAATGTAAAATATATAGGTTAATTGTCATTTCAAGTGTACAAACAGAAGAGAGACTAAGCATAAGAATTTAAATTGTTAGTTTTTTTGGGATAAATAATTATAAATATATTATTTTGACTCTACAGAAGCAATGGTAATACATCAAACTACACCAGAAGAGAAGATATTGAATTATTCATTACAATGTTCAAGATTTTGATGGACTTTTTTAAAATTTAAAAATTATGACATTTTAAAATATCCGTGCAATGCGCAAGCACACATACCAATTAAAATGAAAAGGAAATTTCATATATTTGACATATATTTAATTAAATTCTAATGTTAAAAAAAATATATTTTTAAATTTCATATATAACTCAAAGTAGGATAAACATATTGAAGGAAACAGGGAACTTATTTTCAAAACCAATGATACAGGAGCAAACATGACCTTTCCGTCTTTGTTTTTTTCTTTCTTTTTTCTAATATTGTCAATGGTTCAATGCTTGTGTTCTTTTCTCAAAAATCTTAAACTATTCTAATTGATTATGGTTTTTTCTATGAGAAATTTTATATAATATGTAATTGGTCATCAATAGAATAAATAATATATAGTATGTGTTCTGTTATAGAACATATACATTTTTTTTTTGTATGTTTGGCTATTACTTTAAATTATTTGACCAAGTGACCAAAATGCTACAACAACATTTTATACTCGTGTCCCACTCTCCACGAAATGTGTTAACAGCTTAGAATTAGGACGTTTTTCCTTTTCACTTTTATCCAAAGCCAAAATAAATCCTTTTTAGTCTACACGCATCTCATAATTTTATTTTATGTGAAAGGGTTTAATAAGGCAGCAGAGTTCCAAAAAAATCGAAATCTTTAATATGTGGCATTTTTATATCTATGAAATTTATGTCAGGGTAAAGTAGTTCCAAAAAGAGAAATCTGATATCTTGAATTTTTTTTTTTTTCAAAAACAAATTACAAACAAACAACAACATTACCCTAATGCCTCAAAAGGCTCTCGCCCATTGCGGGATAAGGGAGAGTCGGATGTACGCAGCATGACCCCTATGTTTAAAACTATAGCGTGACTATTTTTGGATGACCCATGATGAGCGTCGAAAGTTGCATTGACTAACTGTTACTTCACAATTGGAAAAAGTGCAGACAGTTTAAAGAGTCATTTTGCTTTATTCTATCATACCTTAAGCCAAAAAATAGTGAATCTTTGACTCCATTCGAGATTGATGGAATTTTTCAAAAACAAACTAATGAATAAAAAAAGTGTCTTAAAATAGAATCCGGCATCGCAGTAGTAAGGGTAGTGATGGGCAATAGAAAAATGGAACAATTACATCCAATCATTTCAATTATCAAAAAAACTATAACTCATATATAAATAATTTATATTATATAGTCATTGTATACTATAAATTATATATTTTCTATAATTTTTAACTATTTTTTATGTAAATAAAATATGATTAAATTTATTGTAAATTAATTAATTATTATATATATTTAAAACAGTCCCCAAAAAAATTGTGTGAGAACGAAATTTCAGGTGCCACATTTTTTAGTTAGTGTATAGCCATGCGTCTCAACTATTTCATCAACAAAATTACCTAATTTTTTTAATATCCACCAAGCATTTGAATTTCAAACTTCATAATTCTCCTCGTTGATCACTAGTTCACACTACATGATCATCTAAAGGGTATTTATCACTCCGGGAAGCAACAAAAACCTGAAAGAACTTCCTATTTGTTTTCTAGTTTTGGGTAATCTTTGGCAAAAGTTATGAAAAAAGTCCCCACTTCTACGAGTCTTAATAAAACTATGAGGAAGGCATTGCTACATAAAACTGTCTTTTCAACTAAAAAATCACCACTGTCAAACAGTTGATGAAGAATGTCCACCCTATTTTACAGCCAATACATTGGAAAAAGAGGATAATAGTTTTTATGGCAAGTCAAGAGTTCCGATTCGCGAGCTAACCAGGAAATAAAATAAGAGAGGGGTCTCTCTGCAGCCTGCCATCAGTTATATCTAGTTTCTTCATCTTTTCTTCACACCAGAACAACTGCTCCTTGCTAATTCTTTCCATTCTTAGGACTCTATTCATGACTTTAACATCAATTAGGCCAAGCAACAGGTCCACATCCTCTGTCATGCTAGGCCATGATTTCTTCTTTAGGTTCTTTGTTCTCTTTCGTAGTTCCTTCAGTTTCACTTTTTTCTGCATTATAAAGACTCAGAAGTTATACCAGAGAAGACCAACAGCAACATCCAAACTTCCGTCTCAAAGTAGCATTGCTCCACTTATCTTACGCATCAGCGCAAAATGGAGATAGCAAGAGCTTTGCTCGAATTACTATTAGCAACATTATATTACAACCAACTACTCGAAATAGAAAATGGATATCAAGTTAATGATATCAGTTCAACATTCACATAGATAGGAATCAGAGAAAACCTAGAAATCTCCCACGGCGAGTTCTAACACTGTAACGAAGCTATGTGTTTGTCAATGGCTGACGTCCTCCAGTTTTTAAAATTTAACAATTTTCCACTGACGACCTTTCAATTTCCAATTAATTTATGGTTAAGAAAATCTGTTAGGAGAAAAGGAAGCAAAACTTTCCTCTTGACCTCTTCATAAGAGCTGAACGGGAATGAATGCCACATAGATAGAAAAGTCACGAAAAAGCTTATGAAAGAAACAATACTATCATTTGATTATATGGAGTATGGACTTTGTTCTTCCTCTTCATCACAATTGAAGAGACCTAATCACATGTCATATGAATATCGCATAAACTGCTGGTACAATTCCTTGTAAAAATTGAAAGAAATCCACAGTTGGTGGTGTGTGCTAAAAGAGACGATAAAATGGAGCCCACACATTTCAGAAACAAGATAAGGAAGAGATAAGAAGAGAAAATTAAGTCGAGAATTTTTACAAGACAAAGGCAAACTTCATTGACTGATGGTGTTACTCATCTTTTCATCTCAAGTAGATAATGTGGAAAACAAGTTCGAAGCCTTTCCTAAATCTGCTCCATATTGGATATTTTTCTAAGTGGGTCTCAACTCTTTTATACAAACACATATTTTCTATATCTCCTGGAGTATGAAAAGGAATCCATCTTGAAATTCACCAGAGACAAACGCTAACCATACTACCTCATAAAACTACAGTGACAAAGGTAAGGTACAGGCATAGGGATGGTTAAACAGAGAATGTAAAACAATGAGTTACCTTTTCAAGAGAACATAGAACCTGATGAACGGGTGTTGTCATCTGGTTCTGGCTTCCGAAGAGATTGCGTACACTGCTAGACTTCTTGTCCATCTTCACAAATAGACAAAAAGTGAGGATTGAACTTTCAATCACTTTAAGTAGATCTGGAGCAAGAACTGGCAACTCGTCATCTTCCAATTTCTTTTGATCAGAACCTAAACTTGAGAGATTAGATTTCTTAGCCAGTTACAAACTCCAGCACATCAAAGTATAATTTGCATTAAATACAACGCGAACTTTTGGAAAGTACATCTTCTTAACAAATCGAAGTCACTCACAAGGAAAAAGAAAGTCTTTCATCATTAGGTAAATCAAATGAACACCTAATAGGAAATCAATCATTATCAGAAATTAGTGCTACCTTGGACTTTAGGAACCTGAAGTAGCATAGGCAATGCATTTCTCATGCGAGCATAAATTTCAGGCCTTGTACCCGGTTCAAAAGGTTCAGTTTCAATAAATCGTTGTAACAAGACCAACAACTGCTGAAACTGCTGAGCGCTGTGATTATAGGAGATGGGACTATCAGGCTGGCTAGAGATTTTCTGACTCAATTGTGTGTATTGACAGTGGAGAACTTCCCAGGTCAAGCACAACTGAGCTACGTAAGCTGTTTCAAGATCTTGACTAATGTCGGCCACAGGCTGGTGCAAGTGCTGAGTTTCATCTTGAAATTCATCCATTTTTTTCAAGGATAGGCACCGAAAGGGTGATACAAGCTTTTTCGATGCAGATCTTGGAGAAGAAGTAGATGGAATATGTGAACCTGGAAAATACAAAATTTTGTTAACTGCCAAGAAATTTGGTACTCTCGAAGCAGCACATCAACTCTCTCTTGGAGATGCTTGCAAGTTGCAACAATAGAGAAACAATAAGCATTAAACTTATTATAGCACCATTAAAAGCCACAGAAAGCAATTAACATTAGACTTATTAAAGCACCATCAAATCCAGAGTACAGACCGTGACAAATGAGAAGTACAATATACTTATACTAGCATGCAAAGAAAAACAACTAACAACCATGCCATGAACTTTGTAAAAATTTATCTAGAGGGAACAAACATAAACAGAGATAAAGTGCTCAAGATAAGCAAACACTGATTCTTCGCGCATTTAGAATCTGGGCCTCACAGTTGCCTATTTGGTTAGACCTAGCGGAAAAGCATACCATTTGGTGCCTTTATTTATAAAACCTTTACCATTTCAAAAAAATAAAAGGTCTAGTGCAATTGAATTTGTCAAATTTCTAATGGCTGGAGGAGCAAAACCAAACCCTACAGCAGTTCTCCCCCATAGCTGTAAAAGATGTCTCTATCAGTTTGACCCAAAAACAACCATCACTACAGTCTGTTCTTTTAAGGCTTGCCATAAAAGAATGACATATCTCTAAATGCTTTTAACATGACACACTGTTGCAGTTTCACAGTTTATTTAGCAATCTATTTAAGATATTTGTTTCGGAACAATTTAAGGGTTAAGTTTAAAATTCATTTACTAATTCAATTGAAAGGAATGATCCATTGGCAAATTCAATTGAATTTGTTGATTGAGTCTTCCATTGAAACAACAATTAGAGTGTTTAGTGAGAATAGTTCATCAAGTGTTGTGGAAAACTTTCTAATCAAATGACCCGTTCTTATGCTGCCACGACAATAGATAGACACCTCAGCTTGAGTTCTAAAACACAAATATGCCAGAAAAATGGCAGCTTTTCACACTTAAATGAAGGGTAATTCTATCATATCTGAGTATACAAATGTCAATCAAGGGTAATTCTAATTTCCTTCTGAAGAGTTTGTGAAATGAAGAAGTCTCGATTGTTCAACCGGCAGAGTAACTGGATCCTGGGAGGTTGAACATTGAGGAATTTGTACACGATAACGATATGAGAGGTCATGATTCAACCTTTAAGGACAAAGCTTCGACTTGCCTCTATAGATAAGTGAATTCCTCTATTTGACCTTCCTTTTAACTTTAGATAAGGACATTGCTCTATCTATAATACTTTCTATTACTCCTACTTTCTAATGTTTTTAATGCCTTAGCTAAGATAGCTCCTCTATGTTCGTCCCTTTCCCATTGCTTATAAGAAGTGAGCCATTGGTACAACATACAATCATTACCATCTGAATGATTAGACATCTAATGGATCCATAAATACATCACAAAATCACTCTTTTATGAAGGGGACCAAGGGCAAAATTTCATTGTCAAAGCAAAGGAGAAATCCTTTGGATGCTACCAAAGGGAGTGGCAATGTCATAAGCAAAAAAGAAGAGACTCATAGAATGGTAAGGGCAAATAGAGCTTTTGCACATTTTTGTTAATCCATGAACAAGATCTATTTTTGAGAAAGAATCCATGAACAAGATCTATATATCTTGATCGGAAAAGAATCAAGAGAAAAAAGATAGAACTGGAATTGATCGATACATATTTTGTTTAACAAACTAACGTAGAGGCTGTTCTTATTTTACCGAAGGGATTTGAATTAGATCCTCGTGGTCATATTTCTCCTGAGATGAAAGACAAGATTGGCAATTTGTCTCTTAATTGCAATGACTCACTCTACCAACTATATTTGATCGGGATTCTCTATATACTCCACTAACTATAGAAATTCCCAGGGAATTAAATAGAGGACAGTCTACCAGAAAGAATTGTCTGTTCTTACATTTAGTCTGATTATCATCTCTTATTGTGCTATTTAAACTGTCTAGCCAGAACTGTAAATTCTTCATTTAACTAAAATACTTCTTTGATATTATCATAAATGACTCGATTGCTTTCTGAATTGTAAACAAGGTTCCAGTTTCTAATTTGGAGCCACTAGTGCAAAGCAAGGAAACCAAAGTCTATTTCAGGAAGGAAAGCAAAACATAGTCCAGAACTATTACCAATTTCTCGCAGCTGCTGAACATGCAGGCGGTCATAAAACAGCATTTGTTCAGAGTATTTGTCATATACGGCATTGAACCCAGACCAAAATTGTCGCCCTTCTGCTTCAACATCCCTCCAATCACTGGGATTCATGTTCCCCTGTTCTTCTTCATCATCCGCATCTTCATCTTCAGGAGTTGACTCTTCAGGAATTAATACCATAAAGCTGTTTCTTCTAAGTTCCTTCAACCTCCTCTTTACTTCATTAGTGATGAAGTCATCATCGTCGTCTTCTGGTTCTGCATTAGTGGAATCAACATCAGCTGTTTTGCCCACATTACCATTCTCATTCTTTGGCTCTCCCGGCTGTGGAACAGGCTTGTCCTCCGAATCAGTCTCTAGTTCCGGTTTACGAGCCTTTCTAAACCTCTTCACTTTGAAGAAATCCATCACTAAGCCAACAACTTCCTTATCAATATCTAGACAACAAACTTTTTGCTAGTCCGTTTAAATTAGAAATATCATTTATATAACCTCAAAAAGATTGATTTGCTCTTCTCGACAACACCAGGAACCAAAAGAGCTCCAGTTTACATGCAGAAAAGAACCATTTCTACAAACCGGATACAACAAACATGCCACCTCTAGCAAATCATCGGCGGTGGCTTCCAGCAAAACTCTGAGAACTCAATCAGATCCATATTCTAATTCATCCCCATTCTGAATCTGTGTATCCTCAGCTTCCACAGCATCACGCTGAAACTCCCAACAGCATTCACCGTCTGCACAGCATTTCAATAAACTTCAAATTCAAATAATCCACTATAAATACATAATTAATCAATCAAATAGAAGATAAAAACGAAACTATGATCAATTTACATTTCAAAACTTGGGGGAAATCATGAAAAAAGGAATCTTTGCTGATTTAAAGAGAAATAAAGCTCAAAACTAAAAGATTCGAAACAAAATCAAGATCACTTACAAATTCAGTCGGCATACACTCACCTAAGCCATTTTTAAGTAGAACGAAAACCCTAGAACCGTAGTTTCACGAAAATGAAGTAAAGCCGAATCGAGGCGGAGTATTATAGGGGGACTCAAAAAGGGCAACAAATACAATGGGTGCGGTTTCCCTTACTACTAATACATTACATTAGTGTGAATTTATGAATCTGAAAAACCAGAAAAATACATTACGCATTACGATGCAGAGAAAAATTTTACAAAAAAACTCAAAAAAGGAAAATTTTGGTTCTCCTTTTTGCACAGTGTCTGAAGAAGATTAATGAAGATGAAGACGAAATGAGATTTAAGTAAAAAAAGAAAGAGAAGGGTTTGGGATTTCCTAGAGGAAACAGAGTGCATGGGGTTAAGGGCTTTTCGTACAGAGAATATTGTCAGAAGTGCCTCTGCCTGACTGCTTTACCCAAAAAGCCGCGAAAATGAAAGAAAAAGTTTTGACTTGACTTTTGAATTTGATTTACGTAATCCGATCCAAAAGTTGAGAATAATGTTAGATTCAACCACGTTTCTTCTTCTTTATTTACTAATCAAACCCCGTTCAGGATACGTGTTAAAAATATATTTAATTTTTTTAATTTAATTATTTATTATTTAAATTATTAAAAATGTGAGAAACACAATTAAAGTATCATTTATTGATTTGAGAAATATATTCAATGCTAAAATAGACCTAATGTGTGAATACATACTTAGGCTCGTTTAGTGTTGAATTTCTTCCACAAGAAACTTTTTTTAAGCCGACTCATTTTTTCTTATTTTTATATTTTTAATTGATTTGTAAGACCGTAAAATTATTTGTAAGAGATTTACCTTTCCCTTCAAGTTAAAAGATTGATTGTCGTTCATAATTCCCCTCAAATACAATTGGGTGTTGAACAATCAATCAATGAGATTCTACAAGCTGCTAAAAATATTCTCATAGATCAACTGAAACTATTGAACAACTAGTTGAACAACATGATCCACAAGAAAATGTTGGTGTAACATTAAGAAGATCTACTAGAGAAAGAAAATCAGCAATTCCTAGTGACTTCATTGTATATTTACAAGAATTTGATATTGGAGCCGAAAATGATCGTGAGTCTTTTTCACAAGTCATGAATTGTAAAGAGTCTGAATTATGGTATAATACCATGAAAGAAAAGATAAATTCCATGAAAAGTTATGAAGTCTGGAATCTTATCGAGTTGCCTAATGGTGTTAAATCCATTAGATGTAAATGAGTCTTTAAAACTAAAAAAAACCTCATTAGGTAACATAGAAAGATATAAAGCGAGACTCACTGCTAAAAGATTCACAAAAGAAAAGAATTGATTACACAAAGACTTTTTCTCCTATGTATAAAAAAGATTCCTTGTGAATTATATTAGCATTAATTGCGCACTTTGACTTAGAATTGCAACAGATGGATGTGAAACCCGCATTTCATTGTGATCTTGAGGAGAAGATTTATATGAAAAAACCTTATGGATTCTCCTCTAGTAATTGTGAGCACTTGGTATGCTAGTTAAAGAAATTCACATATGGACTAAAATAAGCCTTTTGTTAATGGTATTTGAAATTTCATAACGTCTATCTCTTTATTTGACTTTGTTGAGAATATTATAGATCAATGTATATGCCAAAAGGTTAATGGGAGTAAAATATGTTTCTTAACTATATATGGATGATATCTTACTAACATCCAACGATAAGGTAATGATACATGACGTGAAATAATTTTTCTCTAAAAAATTTGATATGAAAGATATGGGTGATGTATCTTATGTTATTGGCATTGAGATTCATTGAGATAGACATCAAGGTAACTTTGGTCTATCTCAAAAATGCTATATCAATAAAATTTTAATTAAGAGGTTTCGAATGAAAGATGTTCACCAAGTGTAGTTCCTACTGTGAAAGGTGGCAAGTTCAATTTGAATCAGTGCCCGAAGAACAATGCTAAGAGGGAGCTAATGAAGGACATTTCATATGCTTCTGATGTTGCAAGCTTGATGTATGCTCAAATTTGTACAAGACTTGACATAGTTAGGGGTGTACAGAACCAAACTGTAAACCGCACCAAACCGACAAACCGAATCAATCCGCAAAAAAAAAACGCTTAATGGTTTGGTTTGGTTTGGTTTGGTTTGGTATTGACGAAAAAAAACCGACTATATTTGGTTTGGTTTGGTT
>JAOTQR010000092.1:15673960-15692881 GCA_025774065.1 Solanum ossicruentum | reverse complement strand
GTTTGGTTTGGTTTTTAAAAAATTCGCACCAATCCGCACCATGTACACCCCTAGACATAGTATTTGTTGTTGGAATATTAGAAAGATATCAGAGCAATACAAGTCTTGACCATTGGAAAGTTGCAAAGAAAGTTTTGAGATATCTTCAAGGGACAAAAGACTACTTGCTTGTGTACAAACGATTAGATAACTTTGAAGTCATTGATTACTCTGATTCAGACTTTGTTGGCTATGATGATTGACAAAAATCAACTTCAGGATACATTCTTATATTAGCTGGTGGAGCTATATCTTGGAGAAGTGTATGGAGGCTAAGTTTGTTTCTTGTTTTGAGGCTACTTCATATGGTGTATAGTTAAAGAGTTTCATTTTTGGGCTTAGAATTACCAACTCTATAACTAAGCCATTGAAATTATATTATGACAATTCAACTGTTGTCTTTATAGCTAAGAATAACAAAAGTGGTAGTCAAATATCTAGCCATAAGAGAGCATTCAATATTGTCTTTATAGCTAAGAATAACAAAAGTGGTAGTCAAATATCTAGCCATAAGAGAGCATGCGTAAGATTCTTTTTTAAAAAAGAAGTGGTCATTGAACACGTTAGCATTGAAACAATATTAGCTGATGCTTTAACTAAAGGCATGTCACCACATAAATTTAAGTATCATGTAGTCATAATGGGACTTAGTTCCACTGTGTAACATTTTATTGTAACTATGGATGTTCATGAAACTCTGTTTAATTTGACAAGGACATATTATTCATGACTTGACTATCTCCTAGTGCCCTCCGTCTTCCTTGTTCATGTTCCTGCTGCCATATTCATTGTTACCGTTTCACTTAGAGGCGATAGGGCACTGGGCAGTGAGCCAACCTTTTAAATTGGATAAAGTTACCCTAGCTAATTGCATTATTTCTCTTTCTTACCACCATTATTACTAGCAGGCGACCTTTCTTTCTAGCATTTCTTCCATCTTTTTATATGTTCCACTTAAATAGACTTCACGGAAAAGCACCGAGTGCATATTGGTCACCGAATCTATTCCAAACATCTTTTCGAATCTTCCTGGTTCATGACCTCAGCAACTTTATGGGAAGTCACAATCGCATTTCATATAGAGAACTATGTTACTTGCTCTCTTTCTTATAGAGTTCTAGGTTTCTTACTCTCATTTCGTTTGGAATTTCATTGGGTGTGTTGTTGTTAGTGTTACCATAATCTACAGAGTACACTTGTTAATCAGGATTGTTATGATATCACATTCATTTGTCTTTGGCAACAGCTATGACAAGTTCTGTCCTTTCTACGAGTCTGGATGTTGTGCAATATTCCAATCAGGTACAATGATCTGGCTATAGTTACATGCCTTTTTAGTGTTGGAGTGCCCTTTGATCATTTATAGAGATGATCACTCTATTTATCTGTTTTTACTTGCCTGTGTTATTTTCATGCTCACATCTCCTTTTGCCTGTGCCTTAATTGAGATATAATTTTCATGTTTATTTCCTTTTGCCATAATGAAGGGACGACCTTCTGAGACTGAGAGTGGTTAGTTCATTAATAAATAAGAGAAACTTGTATCATGGTATTTGCTTGTGACATTCGGGTGCATCATTTTTTGCGCAGGCCGTGGTACGAGGAGCAGGTGGCCATAAGATTACCTACACTCTCATTAAGCATCGCCTGGAGGAGTTGTTCTATCGTTTGGCGTAAGTAGCTCCCAAGAATATGAACTTTGTTATGTGTGGTATCATAACAAATACACGATTGCTGTGCTGCCAGTTGGGTGCTTTGCCTCCCCCTCTCCTTCTCTTCTTTTTCTTTGCCTCTCACGCTTCCATTCTGTGCAGGTCCCAAAAATTTAGTTGGTGCAACTCAATTCCCTCAGTAGCACTGTGGAAAAGGGGTCTGTTGTTGTAATGATAACATCCTGCCTATGGCAAGGACCAGGAGGGAGCCAAGGTAGCTGGGGTGGGGTTCTTGTCATGTTCTTGTCATGATCGAACATGACACTTGCTTGGTAGAATTGATTAAGAAATAGAATTGCGCCACTACTACTAGCTATAGCCTTTGGCATAATGGTATGCACTTAATCGTAACAATTGGTATCAGAATCAAGGTTATGGGTTCAAGGTTATGGGTTCGATTCCCATGTGAAGCATGCTGAGATGTTGGGAGGGGGATTGTTGTTGTAATGACAACATCCTGCCTATGGCAAGGACCAGGAGAGAACTGAAGTAGCTTGGGTCTTTATCATGATCGAACATGGCACTTGCTTGGTGGAATTAGTTAAGAAATAAAGTTGCGTCTCTGCTGTCGACTATACTTTTTGGCATAATGATAAATGTTTGATCCTAACAGGGTCGTTTTATTTAGCTCAGTCCTCTCTTTATCATCAGACTTGAAAACTAAAGGTGATAGGAAGATGCACCTGAAGTTATTATAGCTTGGGCCTTTAGGGATTAATGCACTTGGTCTTTGCGATGGTGTTATCAGTGCAATAAGTTGTAATAAAGGTCTAGAGGCCATCTTTTTGGAATTTGTTGGCCTCAATTTGATTTACAATTCAAGTTGAGAGTCCATTGAATTGTTTGACCTCTGTGCACCTTCACAATCGCCATGATTAGAAGTTGCCATGTCCTCAAAAAAAGTCGATGTTCAATCATGAGAGAATTCATGAACTTACATAGTTTGATAAGGGAATTAGAATATTGATCATAATGGAATATTGGGAGACCAAAAGTGGAGTCTATCTCAATTAATTTCGGACGTCACAAGACCATATGAAAGGCGCATGATCCAGGGTGTAGAACTGAAAATACTTGCTTACACGGTGTTTATACCAAGCTAGTAAATGCACTACATATCTCCTAAGAAAATAACCATGCAAAAGTTTTCATCAGCTCACAGCCAAACTGAACTTGACAATGAGAAGGCCAAGAAATTTCCCTTTATCAATTGAATTATGATGACGAAGAGAACTAAGACAACTGTTCCCTCTCATCCTTCTGTCTTGTGCTGTGCTGAGAGCTGTATCAAGGGTATGGGGAGTTACAGTTTACATTCATCCACTTCCATCTTACTACAATGAGAAAGACAAGCATATTTGAAATATCCCTTTCAATAAACATTTTCTTACTTCGTTATCAAATGAGAACGGCCATATTTGCTATTAATGGTGCAACCACATAAATATGTGGCTATTTCCGTCCAATTAGTACTTCTCAAAGTAAACATACACAAATTGATAACCAAGGAAGTAGAAGAGAAATGTACTAGAAGCAACAATTCGAATCCAACAATACGCAAATCTGCAATTACTAGGAGCTCGGATCCAATCAACCCATCAGTTGGCATCAGAGGAAAAACATAAAACTGCAACTGCTTACGTTCCCACTGTCACCAGCCACAAATTTCATTGACACCAAACATACAAAATTAATACTGAGAGATGGTGATATGAACTATAGGTTGCAATACCTCCAGCAAAGAAGATAGTCCAAGCTCATGGATATCGCGTTTGGAAAGGCAAGTACAAGAAAACTAAGATTTATTTCAAGTATTTAAAAAAGCTGAGATGGTAACATTACAATAATAAGGGTATATCCAACTCCGCTTTCTAATGAGATTAAAGTGTGACCTAGAAAACGGAAACATAGCTAAGAGCTAGCTTGTATTGAGAGATACCCATTACCTAAAACCAGGAAATTTGGATTGGTGCAAAATAAAATAACTACACTGTACAATAGATGAGATACTACTTTCCTAGTACAAAAGAAAAATAACCAGAAGCTTGTATGTTACATATTCCAGCTTGGAAGTGCTTCCTCAATAGTCGGTTCAGCTACATTATGTACAGAAATTTGAAAACCTACATATACAAGAAATATTTTAGCATCTTGCAACTGCCACACCAGTGGCAGTTCTCTGTGAGATTCTATACAAAGGCATAAGATGGGTCTCAAGGCATTTGTAGAATGCATAGGCTACCAAACACTAACTGAATCAAGAATGAGTTCAGCAAAAGATAATAAGATGTGTCACAAAGTGCTACCTAACAATTCAATTATGAGGACTAGAATTAGCATATTGGCCATTTTGATAATAACTTTCAAGTGTTAACCCACCTTAACAATGGCGCTGGAGAAGCACTTGATTTCTCAATTCATTCTGATGCTTGCAGTTAAACTTCCTCATCCTCAGCCTGGATTTCTTTTTTGGACACATTACTCTTCTCTGTAACAGCCAAAAAAACAATTTGAGACAGTGAGAGAGCATACATGAGGTAACCATCCCCTAACTGTAACAAAAACAATACTAGTTGTCGTTTGTATATAACCATAGTAGTGTCTTAGGTTCATGAAGCAACAGTTGCACAAAATTTTAGACCAGCAAGAGAGAGAACAATGTTTTAGCGCGTATATTGTCATGAACAGATCAACCAGGCTTATGAATAAGCAAGACAGTTGAACCATTTTTCCACAAAAGTACAAGAAAACAAAATAATAATCTCTATTTCATTTTATGTGACCTTATTTGACTGAAAAAGGATTTAACCAAAGAAAGGAACACTTGTGAAAGTAATGTTCAAAAACATGCTAAAGCATTTGCATAACCATAAGAACTTGGCATTAAGTAGAGAGAAAAACTAAAGAACTCAGTCCAATGGTGAATCAAAGGTCACATAAGGCAATCAATAAACACAAACAGCATTGGAATAGCACTCAACTCATGGAAATCTCTTCAAACTACAAGTCCTCCAAAACAACACAAACATATCCTATGTGAGCCATTGCATAAACATCAGGAAAGAGAAAGGGAGAACTAAACTCTCAAGACAACATAATAGAAGACATAATAACTATGGTAATTCTCTCTTTTCATTGAATCAGAAGGAAAGCTCTATGGCCGGGGTCAGATCTAATACACATACCACAAGGCATCAATCAGACAGGTAACAGAATACATTTCTATTATCATCCAGTAGAACATCTACCTACCTTATTCCCCCAAAAATCATCTGCGCTTAATGTCAAAAAACATGCTGCAACGTAAACCCATACGGTACAAAGAGGGAAGCAACTTCTCCTCAGGGAACCACAAGATTGTAGCTTTTCGGGGCAGGCACAATAAATGAAAAAGGACTGAGGCTATATGAAGTTCCTGAATAAAATAAATATCCAAGTTATTAACTCTATAACCCCTCTCCATAAGTGAGCAAGTAATGTGCATAAGTCGCTCAAAATTATCTCTTATTTCCGATAGAGCATCCTAATTCCATCCAGCAAACGGATAAATAGTTCAAATCACCCGACCCATCAATTAAAAAAATTGAAAGTCTGATCTTTCCAACCATCTAGATCTCACATGAGTCGAATTCAAAATCCATTAAAATAAAACTCAAGGTCGACAATATATGCAATTGCTGCGATTAATGCACAGCTTCGCTAGAAAATTCATCATGGAATATGAGGAAAGCCAGAGAGCTAATTACCATTGTTAAGATAGAAATTAGAGGAAGGCCAGCCACGGAACGTAGCAAGAGACATAATTTCCTCTTCCGAGAGCGTATTAGCGAGTTTGTGAACGAGATCTGCAACACCGTAGGAGCTACGTCGAGGTGGGACCCAGTAGGAAGCACCAGGGCGGAAGGGAAGCCAATCAGGAGCCGATCGTCGTACTATGATGCGGTGAATGGCATCCTCGATCCTCTGCACCGCCAGCGCCTCCGCTTCCGCCTCCGGAGTGTCAGATCCGATGTTCCTGTCGGCCTGAGTGGACTCTCTCCTAGAAGCTACGAGGAGATGAGCATTTCGGGTGGCGGATGGGGAGGCGACAATGGTGGTTCGGATCAGGTTTAGGGTTTGAGCTACGGAACGAGCCATTAGAATTGAGAAGAATCGGACAGTTGTATAAATGGATAGACCAATACTGGTAAGGAAGGAGGGAGGAACTTTCGCTTTTCGGGGATTGCCGATAAATCGACGCAAGAACAGGGCTTCCGGTCAATTTATCAGAGTAAAAGATTGGCGGTGTATAGATTGGGCTGGGCTTAACTACATTTCTTGGGCCAATAGTTCTTTCTCGTTAGGTAGGGGCATCTTATTATTGGAGGAGTTATATTGGATTATAATGTGAAAATTAAATAATTAAAATATATAAAATAATTTTATTAATATATGTGAAATTATATGAGTATCTTGTTATTATTATTGTTTGATCGATATATGTTGACCTAAAAATAAGATAAAATTATATTATTTTTATTGGTGATAAATAAAGAAGTTGGGACAAAAACTATTTATTTTACACATGAAAAAGGGGAAAAAATAATTCAACTAACTTCAATTCAGTGGGTGTTAACCTTGCCAAAGATCACAGAATTTTTAATTACTAGAAAATTTGATTTTGTGTGAGTTTTTCCATATCCAATAATAATATAACAGAGAATATATTTAAGAGAAAACTATATAAAATTGACTTAATTGTGAAATTTTTTATGTAAATTAGATACGATTCAAATTATTCATTTTTAATGAATTTATAGTCTAAATTATTTACCCTCTTATTTTACTATTTTCTTCTTTATTCTGCCCATGATATTAGCATTATTATTAGGAATTAATCCTCCGTGATACTCTTTTTTGATATACTAATATTACATCGATATGATTAGGGGTATTCACAGTTTGAATAGAAACCAATCCAAACTGAAGAACCGAACCAAATTGATTAAATTAACCGATTTTATTTTGATTTAGTTTTGTTTTAGTTTTTTAAAAATCGACAGTATTTGGTTTGGATTTGAATTAGTTCGAAAAAACTGAAAAACTAACTGAATCGAACCAACAAATTATATTCATGTATTTTATATTTATACATACATAATATATTATTTAAAAAATAATTTTCTTTTCTAATCTACTTATGAAAGCATAAATACTCAAATCAAAACGAGAACATTTATCCCATTAATTTTATGTATATGAATTAATGTCTACGACAATTTTTGATGATACTATAAAAGTCGTTAGCTATTTCTTCTAGGCCTAAATGATGAATTTTGAAAAAAAAAATTTCATAATAAATTTAGTGATTGAGAATTCTATAATACCAGTCGTTCTAATTATTTTTTCATTCTAAATGGATTGTTGTCACTTTTTCTATATTTTAAATGTGTGATTACTTTTTTTTTGTATATGGTTAATAACCAAACAACCAAACAAAACCAAAACCGACAACAATCAAAACGATAAATGTATATTACAATTAGGTTTGTTTGGTTATGAGAATTTAAAAACTGAATTAAGTTGGTTTGGTTTTAGGATTGATCAATAACCGTCCCGAACCTACCCGTGAACACCTCTAGATATGATATACTCCATTGATACCACATATATCTTTATTGATATCATACAAGATTTGACTCTTTTTTAAGAAACAATTAAAATAAAATTACTAAAGGGATAATTTTATTTATTAAATCATAAATTAGTATAAAATACATTCTTTCTAATATTTTATCGATATATTGATATCATATCGATAAATAATGTAATATTTAAGTATAAATACTTTTTTGATGTATAAGTGTGATTTTCCTATATTCAAAAGGTACAAAGTACTTGAACCAATGCCCGAAATTCTTTCAGCAAAAAATTATATTACTTAATAGGTAAAATTATTTTCGATTTATAGTAGATGTTTAACCCTTTTGCTAGATCGTGTACTTATTTTTTCATATTTCAAATCTTCTTAATAATAAACAAAAAGTTAAAAACGTAAAAAGGAAAGGAAATGTCCATATTGGGCCCAACCCATTTTACAAGAGGGGTTGGGAGAAGTACTCCATATTTCATTTTACACTTAACCCAGCACCACAGAAAGAGAAAGAAAGTCAATATTCCGGGAAGACTGACAGATCATTCGCAATTGCAAGAGGGGTTAGGGTTTCAGATCTCACCAAAAACCTTTCCATGGCGTTGAGGAACTTTTACAAGGAGATAAAGGGATTGAAGGTGAAGGAGGTGCCGGCTTACCTAAAGCCGATGCTCTCGGTCAGTTACGCGAAGAATGCTATCAGGAAGGGATTGGATAACTACCATGCCAAGTACATCGAAACCAGCTCTGTTAATCCTCTTCTCCATGTTTGTTTCGGAGGCATGATATTGTCCTACCTCCTTGCTCTTCCAGAAGAGCGACGTCACCTCGAGCACAAACAGCACGGCGGCGGACATTGATTGTCGCTCCGATTCTCCAAGGTACCTATAGTTTAACATAGAATATGTGCTCTATCAATGTAATTGCAACTTCTCTGATCTATTTCTCTACCGGATCTGTTGTGGGTTTATGTAACATAAGCTTATATCTAAAAATTTAATTAAAATTGCAACTAATATTAGGTGTGGATCCATATGTGTAAAATTTAATAGCTTCAATGCTAAGAATCAAGCAATTGAATTTATCTTTAGGCTTAAGGGATTTCATTAGATGGTCAGGTGTAATCGCTTTATGTTGAGGATATTATGATCCAAAAATTGAATATTACTAATGTTCCTCATAATAATTCAGGTGAGATGGGTTTGTGAGGTTATACTAAAAAATTGGATTTGGGTATTACTGAAAAAACATACTATTGCGATGAATTGTGAAAGTAGTCTTTGCTAAGCATCATTTATAAGTTTATGGTACATGTATTTCTTTACCATCGTAGGTGAGATTGTTTGTTGGACTCGGTGCTTAAAGGAAGACAGACATATGTCTAGGTTAATGTACTAGTAGAATGGACAAAGATGCAACATATAGAATTAAAAGCGGATGGTTGTTGTGGAGAAGTACTATTTCAGGTTTTATGCGATAAGAAGATACCTACCCAAGTGGAAAGCACGTCCCTATGGAATGGTTGTAAAGCAACAATGTTATGTCAGAAGTTGAGCTTCCAAGGTGCATGTTAAGATAGATTTGTTGTCCTGTTTACACAAGAGTTGAAATGAATAGTTTTGACAACACATATAAAGGATAAGATGAGTGAATGTCACACTCGCTCTGGAGTATTCAGGTTCTTAGCCATGTCTGGTTTGGAACTTCAGATGCACATTAAACAGGTGTGAAATTATGGTTGTTTTGAGGCATTGGACACGGGCGAAAAATACACTGTATATATGGGGTAAATTTTTTATATTTTTGTATATATATTAAATTTGAACCTCATAAATAATAAAGAAAAGTCTAGCATAGTGGTAGATTTCCATTTTAATAAACTCTCATGCTCAAGCTTTTCTTAGTTTTATTATATTTTGAACCCCTGAGTTAAAATTCTAGATCCGCCACTGATTGGACATGACAAGTTAGACCTAAATCACATATAAAGAAGTTAATAATAATTAGAAACCGAAGCAAAAATTATAGCATAATGGAAAAAAAAAAAGAAAACTGTCCAGCTAATTAGAGACTGATGTTAAGTCTTGTTTTTGGGATGACATTAGTCCAATATTACTTCTTCCTTATGAGCTGTTTGTATGTTGGGATAAAAATGTAGATAACATATAGAGTTAGAGAAGTTGCGAGTTTAGAACGTGACATCTCTAAATTAGAGGAAGTCGGATAGTGAAAATTTATAAAGCCAGGCCTGGTTAGAGTGGAACTGAAACTTGGGTTGTACATGGTTGTAGTTGGTGAGGCGTATGATTGATTTTTTAAGATCATGATGATCTGTTGTGGTTATTGGTGTAAGTTTACTGAAGATGGTCGCAGTGAGACAACTTAACAATGCTGAGTATTATTTCACGCTTGAAAATGCTTTTCTTTCCTATATATAAGGACCAGGGTTGTAAAGAAGTGGAGCTATTTGTGGATACATGAGAATTGTATTGGCTTGTTTTCTTAGAGTAACTATATTTTGGATAATCAAATTGCTCTTGCCAGGTTATTAGTGTGAGTTGTGGAGATGTTCCTGAGCTCTATCTTGCTTGGGGGTATGTGCATTGTTTGAGCTCAAGAACTAGCTTACCCCTCATATAATACTCGAAACCAGCTATTGCATGCAAGTTGTATAACAGTCTCACTGTATTATGAGTTATTGTGACAAGCTTAGTTGCCCAGATGTGCTAATTTGAGTTTGAAAATGCCCCTCTCGTGGAGGGAAATGAAAATGAAGTGAGATTTGATAATCATGTCTTAGAACTCTCGTTAACTGTTGATAGGTTGACATATGGACATACCTTATATATTTTAAGTTTTTAGCTCATCCTTTTGCATTCTGTTGACAGATTTCCTGGGAGTGTTATCGTACAGCGAAGGATAATCATCCGTCTCTGTTGGTTGCTTTTACCCTCTTTTCAGCAATTGGTGTGCCCAGTAAGGCTCATTTGTGCAGTTACTGGTTTAAAAAATAAAATGTTGTCAAATACTTCTTCCCTCCTGTGGGCGGTATAACATGTGCCATACCAAACAGAGGCTGAATTTGCTTTTTATATGAACCAACGTTTCTTGTTCTTTCTCCCATTTATGGATTTGTCTCATGCTCTTCAACAATTAGAATCTTCTTTGATTCTACGCCATTTTGATTTTAATTTAAATTACTTTTCTCATGACGGATCATCTTAAAGATCGCAATGGACACCTAGGGTGTGGTTGGCTGTACCCATGTGTAATCAATGGTGATTCGAGAACCATGACGTTTTTGGTTCCAAAAAAGAACTTGTTTTGATGGACATAATGTATATATAAAAGAAGTGCCCTATGGAATTAATCGAGGAATTTCCAAGGGAGGTGCTTGCTCGTAATTCATCATCATGGGTTCTTGTGGTTAGGGTAAGAACTAACCAACCATACATATTATTAGCATGTCTGGAATGAAGTAACTGCTGCTCAGCCTTGGAACATCCATTGAATCCTATTTATGACAAGCCTTAGGCGTAGATGCAGTGGCCCTAGCGACTAATATTATTTAGAAATGTAGAATACATGACAGACAACTATAAACAAACCAATGGAAAAACGACGTTACTCAAGTGGCCGCACCTGTACATAAATTATGAAAACTAAGCTAAGCTTCCAAGGTGCTTACTGTTCACATTTATTTTGCAAAACAGATTTTTTTTTCATCAGAGTTCATCCGCTTGGTGTCCAGGATCTTCATCTCCAAAAGAGAACGTTCTTTTCACTTTATTCTTAGTTTTTTGCACTGCTTCCCCAGCTAATTTTGCAGCTGATTTGGCGGATTCTTCTATAGCCGCTTTACTCTTGTCAAGGCTCTTCAGGACTGCTTCTTTCACCTTTTCACCTGTTGCTCCCCCTTCAGCCTGTGCTTCCTGGCTATCTCTGAAACTGCCCATTTTGATCACAATCAGTCGAAAACAAATTCCAAAATGGAAAAAAGGTCATTTGCTCTTTATGATATTGGGAACTATCCTCTGTATTCATCTCAAAACATGTGTCATAAGACAAAAGAGTGGAGTATATTTAGGGTTGTGAGGACTTACTCTACAGTTGGAGGAGAGAAATAGGCCTTGCCTTGTTTGATTAGTGATTCTAATTTGCTCCAATAATTGGCTGAAGTTTGAGGAAAAGAAGTGGGGAAAGAAAACATTCTCTTGACAGTCTCTATAATAGGAGTCCTACTCTTCATAGGCAGTTGTTGTTCTTGAATCTGCTGCTCTTCTTCTTCTTGTACATCTCCAGCACTGCCTGTAGTGTAGTGGATGGATATGATAAACAATAAAAAGAGAAGGAACAAGTAGTAGTAGCTCCTAAGATGAAAATGGTTCTTCATGTTGTTGCTAAATGAGAAATGGATAGATCACAAATTAATCATATGATTAAGAAATTGTGCTAGGTATACAGCTGTTTGGGGCTGCTCCCAAATTGCAAGTAGTATTTTATTGTTGGTTGACACGTTTTCACCATCTCTATGGCACACTCTACGTGGATGCTCTCGAGCTAACACTTGGCATAGATCTGGACCGCCGTGTGGCACTAGTGGATTTTCTTTCTTTCTTTCTCTTTTTTTTTCAGCGTAGAAATATCTTTTCGAAGATGTCTCCGTCAGGGGTTGTTTGGTTTTTATCTTCTCCCATGCGTGGGATTTAGAAAGAGTAGTTTGGGGTTTAGAAAGAGTAGTGTGTATGCAAATTTTATTACTATCTCATAAAGGTAGAAAGACTATTTTCTGAGAATTTTCGTTTCAAAAATTCATAAGCAGAATAAATTAGATATGAAAAAAGAAAAAAAAAATAGAAAGAGCAACTAATAGTGAAAAACACATGATAGTATACAAATACGATAAAATAATTATTTATAAGATAGATAATGACAACACAAGATATTAAATTATTGTGATCATAATATTTTGAAACTTGTAATTTAAATATCATAATAGTTATGTAGTTGTAGTATTTTCTCACTAGAGAATAAAACAGTAGAGTGAATTTTTTAAATGTAAAAACTCGTTTTTTTTATAAGTATATATAAGAACTTGTGTTACTGAAATTAGAATATCGAAAGAATCCGATTATAATATGTGGATTTTCTATAGCTAATAGATAATGATATAATTATTTAGTAAATATACTTTCGTCAATAGTTGATCGATTTATTGGCCTAAAATTATATACAAAAAGTATAAAGAATTAGATAATATTAACTTTAAGAAAAAACTTCGGATGAAGATATTTGAATGACGTCTTTGTTATTTTATTGTTTTATCTAGGAATTGTTATTCTATGTTGAATGCAGCGTTGAAGTCATAATTTTTAATAAAGTGATTCAAAATATAAATAAGTAAATATATGAACTAACTTATCGATATATTATATAAATAAAAGAACTTTTAATCATTTAATAATTTGAATTTTTGCCGATGATATTTAAGCTAGCCCCTACCCTGGTTGAATGGGTACAAAACCGAATTGTATTACAGACAAGTTCAGAGTTATTTCTATTAAAATTAAAAAATTCAACCAAACACAAGATGAATAATCTTGCATTTTTGAATTATAAGTATTGAATTATAAGAGTTGATATGCCAAAAATAGGTGTTGCAACTTGGCATATGAAGGCAGACATCACAGGATATTTATTATGTTTCCTTTTATTTCCTAAGCATTAATAAATCTAACAGTACCAAAGTTTCATTCAACAAGAGACTTCAGTTCTTGTCTTATTTATTAAAATAAAAATGCATTCAATAATCTTGAATTTCAGCAGCCTTGATTCGATTGATTCCTAAGCATAAGTAAACCAAATAGTACTGTAAGGAGTCATTTAGTGTAAGGTATAATAATTTCGGTATAAAATGTAAGACTATTTTAACCGACATTTTTGGTTGGAAGTTGTCCCATTATTTATATCTCAGTATTATGATAAGTTTTATCATATACATGGTAGAATAACTTATTCCTACAGAAAATTTATCCCTGAATAAGTTATTCCCAACGAAATGACCCGATTATTTTTACAGGGAAATAAAAGGTAAGAGGAGGTGTAAAGTATAGCAGCAACAATAGTAGTACTAGCTAGTAAAGATCAAGAATGTACATATTACATCAAAATTCAGAACAACTAATGATATGTCAAGCTAAGTCTGGTCTACAGGACTAAATTTCACTCCTGAACTAGAAATATACAGGTAAATTCTAGCTGGATCATGAAAAGCTCAGGGCTGGTAACCTGCATCACTTGGTGTCTTGGTTGACACTAGCTTCCTCTACAATAGCAGAAACATGCCTTAACAATTCTTCAGATGCAATGCTTAGACAAAATTACAACACCTCCTTAGTCTTTTAATGTACAAAGAACCCCACCAGCTGCTACATTGCTTCTCACAAGTGGGCCTGATATTTACACTACGTTCAGTGTCATGTAAAGCAGCAACATTTTGGAATCACTAGAGACTTGTTTTTCCAATAGTCCCCTTCCAATTCCCTAGCACTGAAGCAAAAGCTCCACAAGAAACAACTCCCCATCAAACCTCAACCCAGAGGATTCTGCAGGATGAAGTAAACCATCTATCATGCCACCGAAGATGTATAAATAACGACCTGAAGGATCTACACAAGCTCGGTGAAATGATCTGCCGCAAGGGTTATCACCTTTGGACTTGAGCCGTTTCCACAATTTAGTCGTTGATCTCTCCGGGCTTGGAGGAGACCCAGACTGCATAATGGACGTCACTGAGCTGATATCCAACACCCAAAAGTCATCTTTTCTGTGTCTGTAGGAATCTTCTCCTCCATAAATTAGCAATCGTCCACCTATGATGAGATTTGCTGAGTGACCAACTCTTGGCAAGGTCCATCCTTGGGGTATATTTTGCAAGTCAAATAGTAACTGTACCCATCTCCAGTGACCTTGAGATGTATCAAAAAGCCATACATCATTAAGTACTTCATAGCCTAAACCCCTCCCACCAAACAAAATTGTTTGATTTCCTCCAACAGGAGTCAATGTATGTCCAGAGCGAGATGGAGGTGATGTATTAGTCACAATTTCTTGCCAAACTCCAAGATGAAGATTCTCGGACAGTTCCAATACCCATGTATCTCCCAATCGCAGGCCAGACAAACCAATCCCTCCATGAATGAGCAGACTCCTTTTATCAATGCTACATGCAGCATGAGCGCCTCTTGGTGGAGGTGCAATTGAACCGACATCAAGTAGTTTCCAGGATAATGTGATACCAAATACATCATGTACCGCTACTTGGCCGATCCATGTATCATTATGGCGGGCCCCATGATCATTTATTCCTCCAAAAAGCACTAGACAATCACCAATCACGACACATGAATGCCCAAAGCGGCCACTTGGGACCCCTGATTCAATCTTATTCCATTTCAATATTCTCTTGAAGTCATAGCCAACATACGCTACCCATGTATCGTTCAAATGCCTTCCTAAGGTATACCACAGATAAAACCAGTTCAGGAAGAAATACTAATGATTATCAATCGCAAATTACTGCATATAAGCCTATAATGATCTACAGACACAATCTTATAGGATGTGTGCTTTCAGAGTTTTTTGTCTTCTCTTTCTTTTTATTTTTTAAATTTTCTTTATGACTGAGAATTCTGTCAAGGGCCACCAATGGAAGCGTCAGGAACTGGGGATACTAGGCTTAGGCTCAACCATGTGACCTAAGTCACAAGTAACTCGACCTTTGCCACTTAAACTAAGCTCCGAATTGTGCAGAGTTTAAAAGACCAAATTACTGAAAGTTTAGTGTCAATCATCAGGTTGAGATTAAATTCAGATGTGACCAGATGGTTCTTCGTGAGACGATCATATGTTAAGTGACCAGAGCTTGATGCCCTTTCCCTCCTTTTCTTACTTGTCTATGCCATTACCTAAAAAACATCTAATTTGGAATGATGAATGATTGATACTAATTATGGCTCATGTTTAGACATTTGCTATCATATTAATTTGAGTGTTTATTATGCCATGTGGAGGTCGTGAAAGAAATCTTGAGTACTGCGTTGCATATATAACTTTCATTGATTTCTCCCCCTTAAGCTAACTCCTTTGTAATTTTTCAAAACCTATCTCGGTAAAGTACATATAGCAGCTTTTAATTAGAAAAATGCAGCAGAACTTCTATATCTACCCCAACAACAGAAGAAAGTATTTGCATATGGTATTTCATGTGTAATAAAGCCAAGACACTGATCACATGTTTCATTTAACTTGGTCCATTACATAGCCAAACAAGAGTATCCTACCAATTTTATCCAAAAACTTATGCAGATCGTCAATGTAAGAAGCAGATAGCTGCTAGGAATACAGGAAAAGCTCCATGATAATCGTCAGCAGCATCTTTTAACACCCTATGAAGAACCGAAATGGGAGATAAAAGTCTAGGTTTAACTAATCAAGAGATAAATCCCTTTCTAGAACACAATAGTAGAAAACAAGGTCAGTTGCTTATGAGGGGTTAACGGGACACAAAGGGGAAGTATATGCCCCATTTGAGCATATTAATCAATAAGACCATGGGCACAAGCAAAAGTAATACTTGGAAACTGACTCAACCGAATGTACCAAATTCCTTTAGCACCCCTTCTCACTAATGCTTCTGTTATCTATATCTTCTTTTCATTTCTTCATATTGCTATTCCTAAATCCAGGAGAGGAATCAAGTGGATGTAATGGGTTCATCCAAACACCTTCGGCCAGAAAAAAATACTATACATACAAGGTTAAGTTATTTTTCATATATACAGTAGGTGTTAGAATCTCCTTTGGCTTCTTTGTATGTTTAGATTTTTATATATTGAATCATTTGGTGAAAAATTCTCGCTCTGCTGCTACCTAAATCCTTTAGTGAAAATCCTTGCAAATGCATTAGAAACATTCAATGAACATTGTGTGAAAAGTTTATTCTAGCAAATCTATTTAAGTTGAAGAGATATGGAGATAAACACTGACCTCCCTCGCAGCCTCCACCAAATAGAATTAGACAGCCAGAAACAAAATTGAGAGAATGAGAAGCTCTAGGTCGAGGAAGCAACAGCTCATCTCCCCCTTGTGGATGCGTCAACAGTCTATGACAGTAAACAGAATCCAATTGATAGATTTGCTGGTAGATCTTCTTCCAAGGAAATTGTTGTTTACCATCAGCAGCGAAGGATCTGAGGGCATCAATGGAGGAGTTTCCCCAATCTCTTCGGCAGAGTGATTCCCATAAAGAGTCTGAGTACGTAACGGACCTGAACTTCTTACAAGTCATAGCAAAGCAAAAAATGGAGTCCAAAGGTAAAAGGAGTAAGATGGAGAAGAGATGGTCTTGTGCTATTGTCGTTATAGGAGATGATCCGTTGGTATAAGGAATACTGCAGCTGCTGCTTGCAGCCATGGAAGCTGAGAGTGGAGAGCACACGCTGCTGCTGCTAATTATTGTTGGGGATTTTTGCTTTGGCTCTGCATTTTACCTTGGGGAGTGGTGGAGCACCTCTGTTTTTGCTCTGTCTCATACCTGATTTTTAACATACGAAATAAACGGGTAAAATTTTAACCACTTTTTGCCTATGCAATCAACCACTCCTCAATTAATATGATCAGACACGAAATTTATAATTTAAAATAAGTCATAAATATTTATATATAAGATAGAATGTGATGTAATTTTATATTATCGAGAATATAATTTTAGATAAAAAAGAGTGAAGGTCACGTATTAGGGTAGAAGTTTAGACGATTAGTAGGTATAGGATGATGTATGACCTTGTAGGTTAGTAAAAATAGTCATGTATTTATATATTGTATTATTATTATTGGTTATTTACTTTTTTTACTTTTATTGTCTAAATAGACGTGTTTCGTTTTAGAACAAAGAAAGTGACTCATATAAGTTGTGACAGAGATAATATCATTATCTTGATAATGATTACTTATTTTGTTTTGTCATAATAAATTATATGAATTTTGATTAATATTTGTAAAATATTTAAAATTTTATAATCCCATTTAGCTTAGCCAACTTGGTCGTTGTAAGTGATATACGTAGATTTGAACGAGGAAGTAATAATATTTAGTTTCTCAGCAAATTATTCTAAATTAGAAGAATTAGTAAGTGAAACGATTCAAATTTGCCGGAGTTTCAAGACGAACAATTTATAAGTTGAAAAAATAAGAAATAATTTATGTGCTTCAAACTTCTACAAATTTTTCCATGTGTTTATTTATCTAAATTTTATTTTTGCATTAAAAAAATACTAGTAATAATTTTTCAAAGGAGAAGCTAAAACCTCCGAAATTGGTCGATTCACCTAGTATTTCTTACCATTTTCACTGCAGCGGAGACAGAATAGCAGTAACCTTTTCCCTTTTCTTTGTATTGTATTGTTTGTTTGTTTTAGTTGAGACTAAGACAAAAAGAGTCAAGGGAGGATGTTTTGTCATTTCGTGTTTTGCTAGAAAAATCCGTTTCATCCTCATCATCTTGGTACTAGGCAGTCCAATAGGGGGACCTTGTGAAATTCACAGATCAAATGAAGTCCATAGTCACTATCTAAATAATTCTACATTTTGATCAACAATTTGCTTTAGCTTTACCAAGTCAAACTTGGATAATCACAAGACCAATCTTTTCCATGACTAAATCACTCATTGGCAGGAGGCCATTTACAAAAATGAGTAGTCCATATCTTTTACTTATAGGGCTTAAGTTTTTAGACGAGGGTTTTAGAAACAGTCTCTCTATCTCTATAAGGTAGTGAAAAGGTGTACGTATATTTTTTTCTCCTTAGACAAATCTCGCTTGTGGAATTCTACTGGATATGTTATTGTAGTTATCATCTTGAAGATGACTAGTCTTAAATTAGTAAATCTTATATACTTAATGAAAAAAATTCTAGAGGAAATTGGAGTTGAATATTCAAAATTACTGAGTTTTCGAGGACATTGAAGGTAATTTCCAGTATTAGGGGTCTAACCCTAATTGAGATAAGAACATTTATAGAAAGAGATTAATCGTTGAAGTGATAATCTCATATCTTTAATTCCACTTTCATCACCTTGCTGGCTAATTCACGTGGCAAGTATCCACATGGCATAGAGTGTTTCGTACTAAGGATTTCAGAAAATAATGGAGTAAAAGTCATTTTCTACTGATCAAACACCAAAAATTCCTTTGATTTGTCCATTTAAAATAGGCATAATATACAAATATGCCCCTAACTTAACATTAAATTATAAGTTGAAATTAAAACTTTTAACGTGCACAAATATAACCTTCAACTTGGCAATTTTTAAATAAATAGGCACAAGGTACAAGCAGCCTAAGCGCATGAGGTACAATCCCGCTGACGTATTTTTTCCGTTTAATGCTACGCTGCCACATCCGTCCACACAAAGTACAACATGTACACGTCACACCCTATTTTACACGTGACATTCCTAAAAAAATAAAAAAATAAA
>JAOTQR010000092.1:15653885-15673860 GCA_025774065.1 Solanum ossicruentum | reverse complement strand
CATACAAAAAAAATAAAAATGTATATTTACAAAAAAAAGTAAATATTAAAAATTTTAATTTTACAAAAACTTTAAATATTCAAAACTCTAATTTTATAAAAAGAATTCAAATTTTAAAAATTTTAATTTTTTAAAAAATATTTGAATTCATTATTTATCAAAAAATGAGTAAAAAAATGAAGAGGAAAAATATTTGAATTCATTATTTAGTTTTTTCTGTAATCCCGAAATCACAATTCTAGCATGTTCAATATAACTCATTTCGCACCACCTAAAAGATTTACATCAACCTGTTTACAAACAACAAAAGAACCATAAAAATTGAATCTTAATTATTAAAATTTAAACAAAAAAATTATTATATCATACTCGACCATCTTCACATCCAAAAAATCAACGACCTGGATTATGTGCGGACCAAAAAATCTTCATTATTGATCTTTTTCCACAATGACGAAAAATATTGGAATTCATTATTTATCAAAAAAAGTCAAAATGTGTATTTTTAATTTAAAAAAAAAAAGAAGAAGAAAGTATGTGTTAACTTAAAAATAAATAATATATATATAGAAATGTAGTATGGATAAAAGGGTCAAATTATCCTTTTTCCATATATACGTTCAAAAAATGACTGTTCACACACCTCATATGCGTGTATCTCACACACTGTGCCACCTCAACAAGGAGTGTCTATTTGTTCAAAAATTGTCAAGTTAAGAGTCATATTTATGCACGTTGAAAGTTTAAGTTCCAACATATAATTTTGTGCCAAGTTGGGAAACATATTTGTATATTATGCCTTTAAAATAATTTCTGAAGTATCAAAATATGAGGGAAGGGAAATTCACTATTTCATTTGAAGAGTATGCAAGCAATGCATTTTATTTTTAGAGATTTTTCTACAACCATGGTGCCCAAATCAACTTATTTACATCTCGATTAATTCCATGAGATATAAATTACACCTCGCGGTAGCACATATGCCAAGTAACTAGGTCCACAAATTCCTTGGAAAATATTTTCTGTCCTATCAAACATACCCTAGGCCCTAGAGGCAACTCTTTCATGTCTCTCCATAAGTGAGGTGGGATAGTTGAATATGATGGATAGAGCCTTTTTTCAAAAATCCATAGTGGAAACAAAAATAATTGCATCCATAGTTCCTTCTCAGCTTGGTCAACAGCTTCATGAATAATTGCTGAGACAATCTGTCACGCTACTTGTCCTTACCAGATAAAACAATAAAATAAAAGATAAAAAGATAGAAAAAATAGAAAGTCACTTCTGGTGGCAAAAATTTCAATCAACAGTCAGCACTAAATAGGTAAGCCCCGTGCAGACCAAAGAAGGTCTGGGCCCGGGCCCATTGTACGCAACTTTACCTTATATTTCTGTCAGAGGTCGTTTCCAAGACTTGAAGCTGTGACATCTGATCACATGGCAATAATTTACCAGTTACTTCAACAGTTAGCACTGAACAGTATAAATCTTACCTTAAAAAGGAGTTGTCCAGAGAAGGGACCCGACCACAAATCTTATGTTCACTACATGGAAATTAGTAGTCTATATGTTTGAAAAAGGCCATGGCAACCACTGGATTCAAGCTGACACACTTCAGTTTAAACCTCAGAACCCAAAAAGGAACCCTGTTTTTAATTGATATAAGTTCACACTATCTCATGAAAATGTGATGAGAACATTCTTGAAACACCACCACCAACCTTACACTGCAATTTAGGTCGGTAGAAGTCAGTTTTCAGAAGAACTCAGCACACCAACAACCATAACACCTCTACAAGGCTACAAGTTAATACTTCCGCACAGTAAACATGACAACTGATTCTTGTAACAGCATAACCGATAACCCTACACTGTTTTTTCCACTGATCATTCCAACTCCTCGAGTCAAAATAGATGTATTTTGCAACCTTCATTTCTGCAAATTGTAAAGTCGGCCTCCATTTATCAGTTTCCAGAGTGCTGCTTTGGCTTCTTCTAGTGTTTCAACTGAATGGCCTTCTTCAAACGATATTCTTTGTACATTGAACTGCAGGAAGTAGAGTGAAAAGAGAAGTTTGAAGGGGGTGTGATGAAAACAAATGACTTAAAGTAGCAGAAGCACATAGAAATTACCTGTGCACCTTGACGGACACGGATATCTGTCCCCTTGCTATCTATTGATATCAAAGCGGCATCATCCACCTCAGCTTCTTGCGATAAAAGATCTTTTAGAGGCTTCGAAAATATTGCATTAAGCTCCTATAAAAATCACCAAAAACAATCACAAAATTAGTCGAAGAAAGGGAAGGAGGCAAAATGAAGCCCCTGTATCCAACTAGAATGGCAAATACAATCTACATATTCACTTACTTCAAAGTTCTCATCGTACTTGCAAATACAAAGTAGCATGGGCACATTAATCAAGTCACCTCAGTGATTATCAATTGCTCAAACTATCAAAAACTTACCTTAAGATATTGTTCACCACCATCAACAGCAATTTTATCAGGCAGAAGTGTCTCATACTCCTTGACATCCACCCATGCAACAGTTCCAAAGCCTCCAATGAAATATATATCGCTGTTATAGTTAATAAAGCAAGTTTTTTGAGCTATACATTGCTACTTATTCTCTTGGCAACAATCTGCAATGAGAGCTTGCATTTGTGCCCCCCCCCCACCAAAAAAAAAAAAGAAAAGAACCATTTACAGAAAGTGCAGCATGGTAGATGATTGTTTTCAAATTCAAACTTAAAACATGGTACTCATGTTGTTGTATTCAATTACGTAACCAATTATGACTCATCATAAATGGGAGAACACTATTGATAGGGCCACAGAATCAGAAAGTAAATAATCTCCATTATTATCATTACTATTATGATTATGATTACTATTCTTCTTGTTGTTGTTTGTTGATAGGTAACGTAAAGAGTTCTATTGATATATGTCAGAAGCTAAGTGAAAATCCATCCAAAAAGAGAGAACTTTACAAAAGAGAGTAAAGAAGAGAGAGAAAATAGACCATGGATTCGAGCTCTAAAACATTGACCAAGCTTATGCTGCACAAATAATTTAGCAAAAATATACATTTGTTTTGGAGATTAACCATGGCATCTTTCCTGCCTTAAAATTTCTCTCCTTCCAGAAAACCTACCAGAGACTGTAGGGATGGTGTTATAAATTCTATAAGAGGCTAGTCATGCCCCTCTGCTGGGCTTGTGAATCTTTTCATAAGCTTATGGTGTTCCAAATCTTTTCATACCCAAAATGTACAGTCATAGTTCATTAATAAAGAGATTATAATTAGGTTACAAACAGGCTGCATAAAAATAAATTGCTTATAATGAAAATCAACTAGGAATCCACAAACTTGGAATATAAGGTGCACATGTTAACAGTAAAAGCACTTGCCAGATGCCAGAATGCAGAGTAAAAAGATGAATTCAAGTCAAAAATTCTGAAGAGACTCATGGTGTAAATAGCTAGGAGAGAAAATGCATATAATAATTTGCATACTCTTTCATTTTCATTTGAAACAAAAACCCAGCTGAATTACTTAGAAGAAAAAGAGCTAACCTTATATTTTGCATCCTAAAGTAAAAGAAGTTTCCCCATTGTTGAGAAGGACCTTGCTGATGTTTTGCTATATACTGCTTGTGCGCCCATTCCTGTTGAAACAAACGATGAAGTTGTTAAGGTAACCGCAACATTCACAATATTAGAGATAATTCATAAACTTGGCTCAACCAACAAAAATAACGGTAATTAAAGCTTTAGTATTCAACATAAAAATTGCAAAATTCCACAAGTAGCATTTGAAAGAAGATTGCAGGATCAAAGCTGAGAGGACAGCAAATCATTTAATCTCTTTTGGTTCTTTTAAGAGGCGAACCCATCATCTCCAAGTTTTCAAAGATTGATCCCAAGGGTTGGCTCCAAACAGATTTCTCATTATGAAAAGAAAAAAGCAAGTTGTTTTCTAAATCAAGTAAAGTTTAGTTATATTACAAAAACAACAACGGGGTATGGGAAGGGTAAAATGTACGTAGACCTTAAATTTAGTTACATTTTAATGGACAATAGAGGATCTACATAAAGATATGATTCCAAAAAAGACAGTCGTAACAGGGAAACTTTAGAAAATTGATCTTGGCAGACGAAACTTTATACACCATGCAGAAAATAAATGTCCACCTTCACCTCTTCATCCATTCCAAGATAATGTACGCTCCCCGAAATAGAAAATTATAAAAATATTTAAAAGCCAGGAGTTACAAGAGTTTGTCTTTACAAGCTCCATTATTACACTTCACTATGCTATTTTATGATCTATTCCAAGAAAGTGTTAAAGAAACCTATGGGTCTTGCATGTGAGCTTCTATATCATTGAGGAAAACAAAAGGTCCTTTAGTAGATCACAATAATAAAAAGAGTACTACTCCTCTGTGCAAGTGTCAACTGTTTTTCACCTAGGAAATAATGAAATAGGATAAACTCCCTAGTTGAAGAAGCTGATAAATATAACTGAGGATTCCATCAGCGAAGACGCAACATATTTAATATGACGCCTTGGAGGTAAAGAAAACTAGGATTGATGTGGGACCATTTAGATCCAAAGAAAGCTAGAGGCATATGTGAGTGATGCCTTCTTTTGTTGTTATTTATTTGATCAGTAACATACAGATTGTAAAAAACAAAGCGTAAGAGTCAGTTGAGAAAGACCAGATACATCTGGTGTATGTGAGACATTTAAGCAAGTGAAATCACATCATTTTTAGCAGACAAAAGAGATAGCCAAGAAGTTTCTCAGTGGCTTTTATAAATGCTATGTATTTGATGTTGATAGGAATATGAAATTGATCACTACGTGTTGAAGAGGCAGCTACCTGTTGATCTTCAGGTAGTGCATAGACATCACCAAATATCGTGACCCTTGCATTAGATAAACCACTCCATCCAGGGATCTAAACAGTCAAAAGTGCAAGAAACTCAGAGACATAATATAAGCCAAATGTATTTGATATGTGCTAAAACAGATCACAAACCTGTACAACCAGTGTGCATCTTGGGTCAGCTAGCAGATTACGGGTGTGTATAGCTAACGGCGAGAATGAAAATATTGGATCTGCAAAGAGAATGAGAAATAAATAATGGAACATTGTATGAATGGAAAAAACAAAAGACAGCATATAGATTATTTTGTATGCTTACGAACATTTGTTTCGTTGAACATCAAATCAAGAACAACATTTTACAAGAATTTTCAATAATTAGATATATGTACTCCATGTTCAATTGCTTATTCAATGCTAAGGTACACTAATGCTGAAAAAACACAAAGCTCAAGAATATTTACCAATAATGGACCTAATAATTGCCCAATACCGATAGACAAGTTTCTAGGTCTTCACCACTTTAGTACCACAACCAACAAGGAAACTCAATGCATTAAGGTGAGTTGATTCAAGATCCTTAGCCACAATTGTTCAATTGAAATGCTCAAAGTCAACAAATAAGAACTTTGATCAAAACCAAAATGATCCCTTTTATAAGATTCACATGGGTCAAAGTGGCCTACACTTATTGATAATCAATTTAGTCAAAATATATTTTTGAGCTCAACTTCATATTCCAACTTTTCTAGACTTAAAAATTGTTCTGACAGTAGAGTAGCAACTTACGCCCCATAGAATCTGGTGCAAAATCTACAAGCGTGCCAAATGGATATCCTTCTCGCCGATGATGCATCCGGGACATCACAGTGCATAAATGAGCAAATCTAGCCTACAATATTGGTGATATAACAATGAAAACACACACAAAAGGATGTTACTTGTACAAATCTCCCAAAAACTACAAATATCTACTGACAAAAGGAATCTACCTGCTCCATTAGATTGCGGACAGCTAAGGCAGGTTTAGGTAATCCATGAGCTGAGGTTGCACTTTGTACACCTCCGGAAATGGGAGTTCTGAAAAGTCCAGCCCTTGTACCGCCACTAGTTGAGTGCTCAAGGGGTGTAACCACTTTTGAAGCTTGATTCAGATCATTTCTGTTTGTTTCTTGTTTATCTGAATTATCCTTCAGAATATGAGAGAGTCCATCACAACATAGCTGAAGTAGCCATTTAGCATTACGAGTAATGGACTACTATGTCAAAGGAAAAAATAAAATAAGAGATTCTTCACAATTATTGAACTTCAATTTTTGATGTGTGCCAAATTATTCAGGTCTACTTTTATGGATCGAAAAAACGATTCATTCTGTAGAGATAACATTTCATCACACAACACTCACTGTAAATACAAGAGAGTTTCATTAAAATTAGTTGTCTAAAGCCATATTTTAGTTAGAGGTTTTTCCTTTACACATTTGTTGCTATAATGTAGTATTATTAAAAAAATATTAAGTATTTAACTTCACATGGTGCTATTTTTATATATGTGGTAAGAATTTATTCAAATCAATAAGATGTTAGTCCTGTATTTGCAATATATTAACTTTAATATTATTGTGAAAGGCTTAATTTACTACTATGAAGATCTAAGTAGTTCAATTTAATGATCTAAAATAATTGTAACATTTAAAAGCATTGACTTTGCTTATTATTTATTAGCAAACATATTTTATTTTTTACCCAACCTTTATTTATGTTAACTATTCCTCTTACCTAACTTTCTATATATGACATAGTAAGTGTATTCTTTACATTGATGTGTGTCATTGTGTAACAAAGCAAAGAATGTAATCCACCAAAACATTATATTCATCAAAACAATAAAGTACAACACATTATGAAACTATGTTTACCAACCATTTAAACAAGTTCTAAATATAACTGTTCTTACCTGATGTTTTGTTGGATAAATCTTCAAGTCATGCCTAAAGATACTTTAGGAATATCACTTTGTAGTATTCCTAGTAGCTACACGGGGCCAACAATAATATAAATTGACTAGCTAATTTCATCATTCATCATCAACAACAACAAACGAGTGTAATCCCACAAGTGGGATTAGCTAATTTTATGAATTTCATAAATTGGAGTGAGACCTTAAAGGGTAAAGAAGAAACGCAGAGAAAAATTTCAACTGTCTATGATTATCAGGTAAAACGATCAGCAACAAAAAAACGAGAGGTTTTACCTGGGACAACGAAAAAGTTGATTCAGGAACCAACCCAAAACCATTATCATTCTTCAACCCATTAATATCCTCTTCCTCGCAGCCACTTTCACTCGACAGTTCCGCGCGGCTAACCACAAAACGGGGAGAACAGCAGCCACCGCCGCTGCCAAAAGAGCTCGTAGACGGCGGGATAAAACTAATTTTGGGATAACAAGTAGTGCGCTTGTTAGATGGTTTGATGGATTGAAACAATGGCGGGGCCTCGGAAAACCTAGAGACACGATTGGAGCTTGAGAGAGATGCTTCCATGGAGGAAGAAAAAGAGTGCGACGACGCCATGTTTAAGAATTGGGGCAATGTGAGCTGAACTGAAGTTAAAAGAGAGCGAGAAAAAAGATTGAAGGAAAAAGGAGGGCGTTTAAATAAAGCTAACAATAAAGCATAATATTTGATCCGGCCCACATTTACTCGGCCCAGTATTAAAGTAATTTTTACATAAAAGTACCTTTATTTAAATTTTGTTCAAGATTTTTATCGGTGTAACTTACATAAATTTCACTATTTTAATAGTTAATTATTTAGATTCACATTATTTTGCAATATTATGTTCTTATCTTATCTTGAGCCTCATATGCATATATCTGCCTCTTTCAGATATATATATTCGAGATACACATATCAATTAGTGTGTCTAATTAAGAAATAAAATTGAAATTCATTATTTAAGGGATGTGTCTAATTAAGGAACATGATTGAAAGTAATTATTTAAAAATATATCTAATTAAGAAATATAATTGAAAGTCATTATTTGAGAAATATGTCTAATTAAGGAATATAATTAATAGTCACTAATTAATGAAAAAGTTACATTTGTGATGACTTTAAAGGATGTGAATATAACAATTCCTATGAAATAAACAGAGAAAGGTTAGATATACCCTTGTACAATTAAAAATAGTTTAAACATGACCGTCGTTATACTTTCGGTTCAAATATATATGCTTTCGGTTATAGTTTTGGACAAAATATCATCATATTTTGGCATAAACTTATCCTTGACATTTAAAAATAATAAGATAAAATAAATTAAAATCTATCGTAAATACATGACTTTGAATAATGATTTTATAGACATAAACCTCAAATTGTTGTGTTGTGTTGTTATTTCAGGTTTAATTTTAAGTGTTTAATAATAAAATCATGATGGAGCAAAGGAAGAAAGAGAGAAAGAAAAAGAGTGGTGGAGATGGAGATTGACGAGAGAGAAAGAGAGTTGATTAATAAAATCTTGAATTGGGAATGGTTTAATCGCAGGAATAACTAATAGAGGCTAATTTTTAGAGATATGTATATCTAAATATATCTTCCTTACCATATGGTATAAAACTCCTAAATGATAGTTTACGTGATTATTTTAAAATATAGGTGATTTGGTATATATAGTAGTGATGTAAAAGTAGTTTAGCCTTTTAATAATTTAAATCAAATATATAATTAAATTTTAATGCAAACAAATACATGTAACAATTTAGGATTTGAACCATGCTTATGTAAATTACGTTTAAATTCTTGTGAAATTTGGAGTGAAAATTCTGGTGGAGATCGTAGTAAGTTTCACTCCCAAATTTTCATGTATCTCACAAAACTATGTAGAGGATTGAACATTCTCGTAAAATTGATTTAAATTTGAATTGGGGAAATTGGAATTGAGATTGTTGAGCAGAGGATTAAAAAATTTCATGTTACTATAAATCTGAATTGGGGTTGGAATTAATACAGTTGAAGACTAAAAATCATCATGTCATCGATTGCTATCGAGATTAGAATTGATAAGCATCTTTCAAGCACCACCATTGTTAAAAGTTTCAATTTTTATGCGCAACCAACCTCTTAGTTTGGCTTGTTCAAATATTAAGATTTCCGAATATAGTACTTCATCAATCTTTTGTGTCTAATCATTAATTTGCTTGCACAAAAATTTAATAACTCAATAGGTAATGCTTCTATCAATATCATTGTTTGAAATTTTTTAAATTTGAGATTCAAACAATTTTATTGTCATTTGTCATTTTTTTAAAATACATTTTTAAAATAATTTTAAGACATTCATTGTTATAACTTATAGTATTTTTATATATTTTTTAGATGTATAAATTTAATTTGAAAAAACTTGACAATAATTTCATATCCAAATTCATCACCAATTTAAATTGTTGAACTTTCAAAATCTCAAATAAATTAAGAGAAAAGGAAGTAATGATCAATTAATAAAATTTATACTTTACTCTTTCATAAATGCCACGCATTTATAAGTTCAACGAAATTTGACGTAGAAATTTATTTAGAATTCGAAGTTGATTTTCTTCTCCTCATTTTCTTCTAAAGCATTGTGATAAACAAGAAATCTCGAAGATCATGAGGGAATAAACACCTAACGATGAATATTTAAGTTATAGAATGTACCGAATTTGAGATGATTAATCATTCCGAAGAAAATATCATGTTACTTAAGTTGGTACATGCTTCCTCGTTCGTATTTAATTGTAAAAAAAAGTTTAATTTAATTTTCATTTTTATTTATTATTTTTTAATAAATTAATTTATTGACACTAAGTTAATGACTTTGAAAAATATAATAAGTGGGCCCTATCAATTAATAAGAGAAAAATGAAAAATTTACTTAACAATAAATATTTTTTTAATAAATGTTGATAACTAAAAGTGACCAGAAAACGTATACGATAATATGATACGAATTATAGTCTCTAATTCAGTTCCATGGAAAGCTTTAGACATGAATTTTGTTGTAATTCCATTGGGATTTTAGATGGGAAACATTCTAATTAAGTTAATAGCTATAAGAATGAAAGTTAGCGAAAGTGAATAATCCAATGAATCTTTTTAATTTCTACGTGGGACTTAAAAACAAGTCGAAAATCGACCAAGTGTTTTCTGCTCAATTATTTTGATTAATGCAGTTTATCAATTTCTGTAGTTCGAGTTTGACTCTGTTTTTATTTGTGTTGGTTTAACTTCGAACTTGTCGTCCTAAACGTTACTTCTTTCTGCTCTTGTTATCATAGTCTTTATGTTTTTATTTTTAGAAAGTAAAAAATTTAACTAATATTTTAAAATACCTTTTCTGTCTCAAATTAATTGAGTTTTAGATTTTATTCAATATTTAAAATAATTTAATTACTCAAAATTCAAAAGGAATGTTTAAGACTTTTTCATATCTATCATTTCATTTATTGAAATTTTATATTTTTTAACAGATAAATTATACAACATATTTACGACTTCACAAGGGACAGTAGTAAAATGTATGATTTTAAATTTTTTCTTAATATGTGTAAAACCTCACAAATTTAATTAAAATGGGACGAAGAAAATATATATTTTTAATTACATTGATACGAAAAATTGCAAGCTTATAATTTTTGAATATTTAATTTTTATTTTAATTTAATTTTAAAAACTAATACTTTCGAAAAGGGGCGAAGTGAGTACTTGAACTAGTTCAAAAGCGTGATAAAATGACGAGAAAATAAAATAATGCTGTAAAATGGATGGACATGAATTTCCTATTTTTCTAATGATTTCCAACAAAGGTAAGACTTTTAGAAGTTAAGAAAAATAGAAAATGAAAAATAGCTGGAGAACATTCGTCCGAAACACCTTTTAAAAAAAATCAGGGTGACGATTCAGCCCAACTTTCCTCCATTCCTTGATGTCGTCTGTTATTGGCTTTCACAATTTTTCGAAGCTTCAATTCTGTGGCTAAAATTAGCTTTGCTGGCACACCCGAGATCTCCTCCAATTTCTTCAAACATAGCCATGTGGATTTTGACTTGTCATCTTTACATCTCAAACCGAACCAAAAGCATGCCGCCAGGGCTACCCGCAGAGGCAGACCCCTAAACCGACCGCAACAAATCCCTAAAGCATTACAAGCCGTTTGCAGAGCTCCTTGTTCGCCGTTCATTCCGAGCTTCGTGCACCAATGCATGAACACGCAAGTTGCCACCCTTGGATCTCGCAATTTCACACTTCTGGATCGCGCTAATTCACGCTTGGTAACAGAATTGACTTCACCGGTTGTAGAATCATTTGTAAATTGCTTTCGATTGGAAGAGTTTATGTTATTTTTTTGAGTGGTAGCACCGGATTGCGTGCTGGAAACACAAGTAGACGACGAGGAGGAGGAAACGGAAGAGAGGTCGGAATCAGCCGAGGAATTCCGGGAGCAGGAAGGACAAAGAGCAGGACGACGCGGCGGAGAAGAGAGGGAAAAACGATTTTTCGTAACGGAATTACATTGAGAGCAAAGAATAACACGAAGGTGACGAGCAACAAGGAAATTCGCCTGATGAACTTTGACATCACATTGAAAACAGAGAAAAGCAGAATCAGATGGGCAAAACAGAGCGGCTTGGTCATTACAAAGCTCACAGAGCTTAGAGGACACAACTTCTTCCATTTCTGGAACTTGAGTTGTGGCAGTGGAGATTGAGGGAAAAGAAGGAATGAGATAGCAAAGAGTGCTACGTAAAGAGAATTTAGACTTGCGAGTGACTTGTGAAGTGTATGATTGATGAATTTAGTACGTGTGGTTTGGAAGGAAAAAAAGGTGAGTGCGGAGTAGTATGTATAGGAGAAGGAAAGAAAGAAAGGAGAGATTGAAGGAAAGCCAAGTGTTGTAGTTGTGGACTTCGTATTAACCAGTAATGCATTTGGCCACATGTGCTTTCTTAACTCAAAACGCACCCACCATATATTTTAGGGAAGGGGCGAAATTCACTCTCTTAAGTCATCTTTAAATTTATCTCTTTCAGAATTAATTAATTCAATATTTAGTTTAATTAAGTTTAAAATGATATAGAAAATCGGCTTAAATATATCATCAATTTTTAACAGAACATTTATTTATATCATTCATTAAAAGTTTAACGTAGATATGTCATTATTGTTAAGAAAAAAATTTATCCATATCATTATTTTTTAACAATAATTTTGCAAAATCACCTTTTACACATGACATATTTTAATTCGATCATGTCTTTTTTTTAAAAAAAATAAATTCTAAATAAAATTAAGAAAAAAATCCACAAAAACAATGATTTTATAAAAAAATTTATTTAGAATTTAGAAATAAATTCTAAATAAGAAAAAAAAATCACAAAATTAAGATTTTTTTCCTTCTTAATCTTATTTAGAATTTATATATTTTTTTAAATGATGTGGCTGAATTAAAACATGTCATGTGTAAAAAATGATTTTGCAAAACCATCATTCAAAAATAATGGCATGAATGAACCTTTTCCATAACAACAATGACATATTTGAACCTTTCGTTAAAATTTGATGACATATTTGATTATTACAAAAATTTAAGATAACACAAAAAAAAAAAAAACTAACTGTTTATAATATATATAAAAAAGAAAATGTTCTATTTATGATAATAGTAATACTTTTCCTTTTGTTTGCAGTCTAAACATTATATATAAAAAACTATTAATTCAGAAGTGAATCTTAAAATTAAATAAATAAAGAGTAAATACTTAATAAATTTAAAAAAAATGATTTTATTTAAAGTAAAGCGTTAGAATGGTAAAAAGTTCAACGATATTTCCAAGGTCTTCGTACTTTTAATATAATAGAGATAAATTAAATATTTTGTTTTCAAATGCTCTTAATATTAAAAAAATTATAATTTCTTTTATAGTGACATAGGAATGTAATAATCTCCTTAGCATATTATAAATTTTTAATTGCAATATCTCAAGTTATAATTAAAAATTAATTCTTATCAAAAGTCTTCTTATATTATTGGAAAATACTACTATACGTATTCCAAAAATATAATTAATATTTAATTATTATTGATTCTTAATATACAAAGATATAAACTATAGATACATATAATAAAAGTAGTAATATTTTTTAGGCCTGGAGTCTTCAAGTACAAAAAAAGTTAGTCATCTATGTTTATAAAACACTTATTATATAGTTAGTCATCTATGTTTATAAAACACTTATTATATATATCTTCAGACATATACTATCTCATGTGTGGGTTTACAATTATTACATATGAATTCGAAAGAATTTTTGTGAGTTATAAATTAATTATATATTATAATTTCAAAATGTTTATGAATTCAATAATAAATAAGTTTAACTTTTATCTTTATTTGCTACATTAATATATCCTTGTGTCTTCTCTCCAATTGTTATACGTAGTCAAATCAAACGGTGCAGGATGAGCGGTGATTCCTTCATGTGAAGTCATGCCACCCATCCTTGTCCACAAAACCTTGGTCTCTCTCAAACTTCTTTCGAGTAAAGCTACTTTCACGTTTATAATTTGTTGGAAACTTCGACGAGTCCAACGCACTCACTATAGAGGACCTAGAATGTACTACACACTACATCAACTCTTTGACGCTGGTTGGCTTTTGATTTTATAAATTCTTAGTGCACAATAATACTTAGGCGACAATGCCGAACATATATCATTCAGGCAGTATAACCAGTCATATATCACTCAGGCGACGGCCATATAATAGAATAACACCAACGCACTAAGAACTTAAAAACCGATTGGGAAACTTAATAGAAGAGAATATTTTTATTAATACAAAATACAATTACAATATTATTTACTTACCTCACTATTTTTCTCTTCACTGCCTATAGACACTCTTGGCACTCTTTTCTCACACTCTTGGATCTGTCTTGTTACTTGCTTGATTTCTCTCGCCTAGAATCTTCTCCTAAAATATCTAGATATTTCTTACTAAATATTTTGAATATTTACATATCAAGACTAGCCTAGAGTTTTCTAGAAGCTCCCAGAGCCTTCTTGCAAGATCTACACATTTCTAAGGAATTCTAGAGAATTCCAAAGTCTTCCAGACTCTTCTAGAAAACTCCACACGTCTCTAAAACTTTCTAGACTTTTTTAGAAAATTCTCCATATCTGTACAACCTTCCAGACTATTAGAGAAAGTAGGAGATAATAATTTTAACATAATTCAATTGTCATCATATGATATTTCCTTTTTTTAAAAAAATTGTTGTGGTTTTTTAAAATTTATTTAAGGAGGTACTTTATAAATTTTTATTTTTCATATGATATATTTAAGATTATAAAAAAATAATATAATTGAAATATTTTTAAATTAAGAAAACAAAAATTTTTAAATTTTAGGTCATGTCAAAATAACAATAATAACATATCCAGTGAAATTCTACAAGTGGAGTCTGAGAGGATAAAATGTACACAAACTTTACCACTACCTCAGAGAGAGAGTGTGATTGTTTCTGGAAGACCATCGGCTCAACAATATCATGCCCCAAAAGCAAAAGATATTAGATATGAAAGAAAAATGACTAAAATGAAAAACAAATGATAATATATAAATACAATAAAAGAAACAAATATATGAGGCATACAATAATCGACACTAGATATAAAGATACGAGTATACGACTGATCCCACTAACCTACTAGACCTTAAGAAGTAAACCTTACCAGCCTATTAACCTTCCATCCTAATGTGCGACCTCTACTTTTTTGTATCTAAGGTCATAATCTCAATGATATAAAACTGTGCGATATCATATCTAATCACCCACCCAGTAGAACAAATAAATTAGAACAGGTTATTTCATCAAGATTATTCCAGTTACAATCATTGTTCAATTTTCTCTTATTCAAATTAATATCATACTCCCTATGTGAATTGTTAAATAATTTTTCCTTAAATTATAGTGTTTTGATATTTTTTTAACTATCTTGAACCGTCTGTGCATTGACTTGTAGCACACTAGTATCATATGATGATATATATCAAATTCAAAATTTAAGATAATTTTTTTCTGAAATGTACGATTTAACATATGATAAATTTAATGCCATGAAATTTCAATGATAAGTTTCATATCATAAAATTTAAATAATATATATGAAAATTTTAATTTGATACTTTTTCAAAAATTTGTATCTAATCCAATTTATTTTTTTATAATACAGATAAATATGAATGTAGGGAGTATCGTCTTATTTGTAGGTACTCAATACTTATAGCTTAGGCCATGTTGTTTTGCTTTCTTGTGTTATTTTTCATCTTTAAAACGAAATGATCTAGTTAAACTTAACATAAAATTTAATTTTAAAATAAAATAATTTTTATTCTACTTAATTGTATGATATAATTATTATAATTTTTTTAAAATTTTATAATATTTAACATACTATATAAAAAGTTAAAATTTAAATATTATTAAAAAATTATTATATTTTTATAAGAGAAACTAAAAAAAATACCCAGATATTTCTTTGAAAGGGAGAAAAGTACTAGATAAAGAAGAGTAGAAGCCAATAACACTTCAGTATTACTAACCCTGTCATCATCACAAAATTCAGTTTCGTTGCTTTCTCTCATAGCCACACAAGACAAAGAGGGAGGTCATCCACCTCCATACGACTCTCACAAATCACCATTAAACTCCCACGCCAACGCCATAAATCTATTGACCCAAAAAAATATCTGAGTATTACTTATTCCCTTTATTTTTACTTATTTGTTATCCACAGTATTTTCTTTAGCTCGTTTTAAAATAATTTAATTTTAAAACTCCTCAATTATCATTAATGAAATGATTCTCAACCACATAAATATTTTAGAATGATTTTAAACTATAAATTTTAAATATTTTATTTTTTTTTAAATATCATGCTAAGTTAAAAGGTGTCACATGAAATGAGACAAAGAGAATATATTATTTTAAGATACTTGATATTACTAATTTGATTAAAAAATCGATGAACAAAAGAAATTTATTATAATTATTTCTATTATTTATTATAATATTTTTAAATATTTATGTCACCTCAATAATAGGCGACTTGCTGTTGATCAATCAAGTACTTTATTATTATGGTGAGAAGAGTCTAGAGGCGGCATCTCTTCGCCGGGGCTGTTTCTACTCGAAAATATTTACATAATTTTTTTTTGTCTTAATTTGATTATTTTATTTTATTTTATTTTAAAATTATATTTTTAATAAATTTTGGTAATTACTAACTTAATATTTACATGACATATAGAAAATTAGTTGATTATCGAAATTCTATTTGTTTACATAAATTGAGATAAAAAAATATAATACATATTATATAAGAAAATAATATCAGAAGTACTATAAATCACAATAATCATCAATAAAAAATATTTGAAAAACATATAAAAATTGGCTCTTTAAATTTTCATGCCACATAAATTAAAATAAATATAGTAATGTATATACATTATATGAAAAATATATAAATTATAATAATAATTAATAATTTAAAATTTTTAATATAAAAATTTAAATTATACTTATATCACATATAATTTTTTTTAAGTACTGTACTGAACTCATACAAACACGAGGCATCCATCAACACCAACAAATTGAACTCTTCCAAACTTGCAAGATGTCATCATCAGAGTTGGTCTTTTGAACACATCATCTTCTGCTTTAATTTCTCCAAGACCACTTTGCCCCTATAACTTCACTTTATCATTTTCAAAGATTAATTAATATTCCCTCCTCTTTATTTTGTTTCTCTTATTTTATTTTAAAATTTTTAATTTTAAGATTGTAAAATTTAAAAATATTCTAATAAATTACACTTATAATATACTTGATCAAAAATTTAAAATAACTTATTTTTAAAATATTTTATATACTAAGTTATTTGTATTTTGATCAATAATTTTAAACAATAGTTTTGAGGACTAATTAGGGTTTGATCAAATTTTCTAAAAGTAATTCTATGTGTAAATTCAATAAAAAATATATTTTTTAAATTCTAAAAAATAATTTATTTTGCTCTTATAAACACTTATTTATCCGAAAAGCTTGATCAAACAGCTATTAGTATAATTAAGTTTTTTAAAAAATTCAATCTTCTTAAATTTTATATCAAATCAAAATCAATAAATAAATTAAATTAAGAATAGTAATTTGTTTGCAAACTTCTAAAATCTATTTATTTTAAAATTATCCTTTCTATAGAAGTACTTTTTTTAAAAAAATATATTCATATGTATTTGAGTAATTAAACTTAAAAACATCTTTATGTCGTTATAACATTAATTACTGATTGTCCGATTCAAGTGCTTTTAGGAAAAACACAAAATGGTTGGCCATGAGAATCATTTATTTCTCAAGACATGTTTTGCTTTATTTTAAAATAAATATTTTAATTATAAATTTTTAAAGTTTTAACTTTTGAATAAATCCTAAAAGTTTTTAATTTTATTTTCACAAATTTCAAATAAAATGTTACCTTCTCTTCTTCTTCGTTAAAATTATAACTAAAATGTAAATTCATAAATTTCAAATAAAGAAAATAATATTTGAAACCTAAGACTAAATACCTTTTTGAGGTAAGGGTATATTTGTCAATCAAGTCCAGCTCAGAACAGTTCTCAACGTTTAAAGCTTGTGTTGTCGATAGTAACGTGGCGAAACTACTAAAGTTAAATAGGCACACGATTCAAAAAGTCGAAGCGGACCACACAACTAGTGCATGGGAGGAGGACCACCCGAATATATATATGGTAACCAAAAAAATCATAGTATTTGCATGATGAGGTGTTTTGCTTTTTCTTTTTTTACGTCATAATTTATGTATGTGGTGTATTTTATTATTTGTTCCTAATTTATATAATAAAGTTTAATTTATCATGAGATTCATAAGAAAAATAATTTTTTTTGAAATTTATAGTTAAAAAAGACAGAGATTATTTATATGGTTAAAAGTTAAATCATTAAGACTAAAATAAATATCTCAAAGTAAAATATTTTTTATGACATGAGAAATTCACAACTGCTATCCTTTAGTACACACAGGATAAATCTCCATTTCTATGCAATAACTCACAAATAACACAATAAAGATAACTGGAAAAAGATTTAAACTTGAGACTTTTCAAAATCACTGGACCATCTCGAATTTCAAAGTAAATAGTTTTAAAATATAAAAATTTATTATAAGATTGATTAAAAACGTATAAATTGGTAAATAGAACATATCCAAAAATTTTAATTTGATTAATTTATTTTAAATCATGTTTAATTTAAGAATATAATTTAAAAAAAATATATTATTTATTTAAACTTTATACGAAGGTGTCAAATAAATAAATGATTACAATGGAGGGAGAGTAACTATGGAATAGAATCTTCTTCACGAGCCTTAGTCATTGCTGGCGCCACATGTCGAATACTAAGAGGTATTTGGTAAGCGGTGTAACGGAGACCACCAATATTATGTTGTGGTTCACGAGTATGACATGTTCAAATATCGAACAATATTTATTCCCAAAGATCGACGTGTTTACATCACTCATTTTTACAACATTTCTTAAGGGTTTATTCGGTGATTTTTTTTTCTCGAAAATTTGATTATATTTGAATTCGTGCCGCATAAGATTTTATTCGAAAAAAAATATTCTTTATTAAAAAGATTTCATTCCCAAGACTTGAATCCAAGATCTCTGATTAAGGGAGGAACAATTCTATCCGCTACACCACATTCTTTAATAGTTATTTGGAGATCTGGTAACGAAATTTATTATAATTGCTAAACTAGTAATATTGTCTAGTAATTATATAATTTAATAATTATAATAATTTATTAATTTTTGCAATATTCCTAAGGGTTTATTTGGAAATTAATGTAATTATAAAATAATAATATTAAGCTAGTAAATATACATATCATACCTCTAGCCAAATAATATTTTCTTCATTATATTTACCAATACAATATGCAAATTTTATATTCCATTTTATCCATTCACTCCAACTTAATTAATACTGCAATTAAATAATTTGATCACAGATGTTCAAAACCCTTTGTGATTATATAATAGATGGCCATTGTGTTGCATAAAAGAAGTTTTAATTTAGTTATATAATGTAAGTCTCTGTTAGTGGAGAATAGTATTGAGAAGGGAATTTTATTTCTACTTGGAAAAAAGTAAGTGCGTAGAAGTGCTTTTAAGTATTTTTTGTTCTATATTAATTTAATTATTTACAAATGGCCAAAATATCTTAATGTAGTTTCGGAAAAAAGTTTATTTAATTTTTTAAAAATAAATTACACATCAAGTATGCAAAAGACTACTACAACTCAACATAATTATTAAACACTTTGGGGTCTTGTGGTATGAAGTGTATAACAATTAATAGCATTAAATATGATGTGTTAATAATGCTAAAATTAGTTATGTTGAAATTATATACAAAAATTAGTTATATTAATATTGTCTATTTGGTTTATAGTTGAACAATGTTTGGAAAAAAAAAACAGTCAAATCTCATTATAACAATTATTAGTTTAATAATATTTCATTGTAATGATCTAATTAACTTAAATTTTAAATAAGAAAAAATCTTCTAATTTTTTAAATTAAACAAATTAAAATGAGTCGAGAATATTTAGGACTTGTTTGGATAGCCATTCTGGTAATTAAGTTTGATGTAATTGACTGTTTTTACACTGTCTGATCCATTTGGTTGATTGTAAATTACTTAGTTACTGAATAATTGGGTGAAATTTAGGGGGGGTGGGGGTGGAGGGGAAGTAATTAAATTCTCCAATTTTTGGAGTGGTATTTACACGGCATAATAATAAGTTGATTACTTTTTAATTTTTTTCTTTTATTTTGTTTGTTTTAATTAATTTTAATTTATATGAATTTAAATTCTTTTATTTGGTATTTGTTTCGATATTTTCTAATTTTATATATATATATATATATATATATATATATAT
>JAOTQR010000092.1:15635425-15647676 GCA_025774065.1 Solanum ossicruentum | reverse complement strand
AGGTCTGCGTACGATCTACCCTCCCCAGACCCCACTTGTGGGATATCACTGGGTATGTTGTTGTTGTTGTTGTTGTAAAGAAATCAGGGGTGGTCCAAAGTTGCGAAAACACCTGCTTAAGCGCCTATAGTTTTGTTCTGCCTAGTTTGCTGTTTCTCCTCAGCTGAGAAAACAAAAAGATTGCATTATGTCCTACTTTTGTCCTATTTCTCTATTGTGCTCTTCCTATTTATGCCGTTTTATTCACCTCTGTCATGCAAATATGTAGAAATTAAGACCTTACATGTTCTGGAAGCTCATAAAAGCTCCTTTATGTTTAGCTATTGCCTGATATTTCTTTTGAACACTTAACATTTCTTAGTCCTACATAATTTTCCTTGATGTTTTCCACTCGAATTCTGAACTTGCTGATTGAAGCTGTTTCTAATTCGAAAAGTTTCGGCTTGATAATCTTTAGCTAGATTACAACAACAAAAATCCTGTATAATCCTACAGGGAGGGTAGAGTGCTAATTTAGTTATCATAGACTAATTTGGTCATTGATCTTTTTGTGCTGTCTCACAGTCTCCGTATCTTTGGTGGGGAAAAAGGGTGCAGGGTTTTAGAGTACTCCCTGAGGATTATAACATTCTTGAAAATGCCTAATTGCTTAACGGTTGATCTTGATCTTAACTACTTATTTAATTTCATTATCCCTTCATTCCATTTCCCAAATGGGGTTCTTTCCCCTTTGTGTCACTTACCAATCTTGATCTTGATTGATTTTCAATTTCCTGCAGTTTGGATCAACCATATTTTTGTCTTGTATAACAAATACTTGTGCTAATAGGAAGAAAGTTATTAGGGGTGATGTGTAGTAGTTGGGGACAGAAACAATGATGATAAAGGTTTAGTGGCTAATCATATTGCTTCATAAATAAATAAAAAGAAGATAGTGGTGTGGCAGTAGGTTTGGCAACAATGATGGTGGAAAGAATAGATGGGCAGTCCATCTGTGTTCTGGCAGGTTTAAGTTTAACTGCTGCTGCTATAATGTTATTTTTAGCGCTTGATATGTCTTTTCCATAAAAGAGCATATAACGAACATTACTTGTTTTGGCGAAGTGGTCTCATTTTCTTTTGTTTCTTGTTATTGCTTTCAAAACTCTACTGGAGTTTTAAATCTTTCTTTGATTTCTTTGCCATGATTCAACTTCTGGCTTTATTTCCATTTATGGTCTTGTTGGCATTGTAGTTGGAAGAGTTGAAGAATGGTCGATAGTGTATCAGTTGAAAGGATGAATTTTAGTCACAGTGGTGTTGATATGGTGAAGAAAATGGATTTTGCAGATGATCCTGTTGATGCTCGGCGAAGCACTAAAGTGGAAGATGCTATGCGTTATGCCTGGAGTTTGTGAAAAAACATGCACAGGACCACGATGAACTTCAGGGCGGGTGGTTGCTTCTAATAATTTTTCTTTGTAAAAACAATACCATTGTTCCATTGTAATTAGTCATTGAACAGTCGTATCTTTGGTGGAGGCGTCTGAGTTGGGCGTTTAGATGCTTTACCTGTTGATTGATGTTCTTTTTTCTTTCTCTATTATTTTTAAGCTTTCGAGTGATTGTAAACATTGTATACCTATTCAACAATTGTGAACAAATACAAAATTATGTTGAGGTGAAGTTCATTTATAATCATATAAATATTTAAAAATTATTTAATTATAATTTTTAAATTTTTTTTCCTTTTAACAATGTGTCAAATCAAAACACAATGGACGGAGGGGGATAAAATGTTTGGCTACATGTCAATTTGGCACCAACTGAACCCTTGTCTGGATGGTTGATACCGATCGTATTATAATTATAATGTATTGTTAGTTTAACTATAAATTTAAATTCATTAGTGGATATTAACGAAAAGATTCATTTTATAGAATGATCAATTTGATATGATTACGTTATTACTTTAATAATATGTTTTTATTTTTAAAGGGTGGAATTCGTATGCTGCATTTCCTTCCGGCTATTGGTCTAACGGTCTTTAATATTTTCTTTTAACTTATTTCATTTCATTTCTAATGGATTTCTCCTCCATTTATCTGATTCACCAATCTCGATCTTGATTCAATTTTCAATCTCTTTTGATAAACACTACCAATACAGAGAGAGTTACCAAAATGGCGAGGAGTAGATCGTCGGCGAATAGGTGGAAGTACATCAATCCATCGTACTATTTGAAACGCCCCAAGCGTCTTGCTCTGCTTTTCATAGTTTTCGTCTTCGGTACTTTCTTCTTTTGGGATCGACAAACTTTACTCCGAGATCACCAGGTGCGTTCTATTAAGATTTACCGCATTGTCACTTTAATTCATTTGTCGCCGTACACATTCCTTCCATTGATTTCCTTGATCGTAGCATTGATTTATCATTTCTTAAATTGTTAATTGGTTCTCTAGTTGATAGTTTCCGTTTTAATTTTGAGCAAGTCTTTGCTTTGTTGCCACAATAAATGAGAGAATTGAGTATTTGAGTATTTGAGCAAGTCTTTGCTTTGTTGCCACAATAAATGAGAGAATTGAGTATTTGAGTGCCCACCCACCCCAAATCTGAGGTACTTTAGTGTATGTTGTAACTGACCATCTGTATTAGTACCAGTCCTCATTAATTTGATAGTCTATATTTTGGAAGATGCAAGGTACTCAACTTCTTACTGGAATTATTATCTGTACTTTTTTTGTAGATTATTTGTATAATGAATTGAAGTAGGCCTTAGTTCCTTACAAATTGCTTTAGCAAGCTCCTTCTCCAATCAAATAGTTGATCATCAATCCCAACACTGAGCATGGGGATTAAAGAATTCTAAGTAAGATTTGAATTTTGATTATTTAAACAACAATAACAACAACAATATACTCGGTAAATCCCACAAAGTAGGGTCTGGGGAGGGTAGAGTATATGCAGAGCTCACCACTACCTCATGGAGAAATTTGATTACTTAAACTGTTAAGATATTTAGGCATTCATTTTAGAGATCTTCTAGTTGCTGCTGGACAATAGTTTTGAGGGTTAAAGTGGAAATAACTCCCTTGACAATGTAGGTCCTTTAACAACAAATAGCTACACCTTAATGCCAGATTAGTTGAGGAAGTGTGACTGCTGGTATTCATGTGCAGGTATTTACATCCAGAACTTGAAATTCTACTAAACCAAACCCATGATGAAAATAGAGATGCAACAACAACAGGATTCCCAAGGGTCACTATCCCAGTGCTAGCCTCATCTAAAAGCACTTTTAACTTAATAATTCTGACGGGATCTAGCGCATCAATGCTGGTATGCTCTCATCCATGGTTTATCACTTTATCCAAAGAACGTTATATAGTTTAGTATTTGCTGCTTCATTTAATGAAGTGGGGGAGGATAAGAAGTATGGCATTCTTTTTTCATCATGGTAGAATTTATGTTCTCTTATAAGTCTTAAGAGGTGCGAGAGGTTGGTTATAGCGGGTACGAGGAGAGGTAGAGGTTGGTCGAAAAAGTATTTCAAGAGGTGATTAGACAGGGCATGGCTCAACATTAACTTATCGAGGACATGACCTTAGATAGGAAGGTGCGGAATACACGTAACGTAGAAGGTTAGTAGATGGTGGAATGTTGTCTTGCTTTCTGGAGAGTTTAGGCTTCTTGGTGTTTTGTTGTTATACTATCAGAGTTGTTGCAGTCCGTGATTGTGATATCTATCATCGTCTGTTGTATGTGGTGGTTTTGATTATCTAGTATTTTGTTGTTATTGGTCCTTTCTTTTGTTGGGTTTGCACGTCCACCCTTGTTAGTTGCTATGTTTCTCCCACTGTTTTCTTCTTCCTTGTACCTGAATTTGCTGCACTTGAGCTGAAGATCTTTTAGAGATAGCCTCTCTACCTCCATGAGGTACTTTTTAGTCTGCGTACACTTGACCCCATTTTTAGGATTTCACTAGTTATGCTGTTGTTGTTGTATAATCCTTAGGAAAACAGATATTGACTGGCTGTCTAGTGATTGGTTTAAGTTTCTAAGTGAGAATCTGCATTTGGGTTTACTTTCTCTTTCTCTCCCTTTTCTCCTTTGATAAAATATTAATCGATATTAACCCAGAGATTTGGTTTAGGAGTAAGCTTGCAACGTGTCATGTGTGGCGCATGTCGTGGTTTCAAACCATATTACAGATAAAAGCATGGTATTTAGGTGGAGAAGAATAGAGGGGCTATCCCTTCGAGATTCAAACTGTCGTCAATGGCTCTCGTGGAATTTCCTGGTTATAAAAAGAAATGTAATCAAGTTCTTCTGTCTTGCATGTGATCATCAATTAGTTTTCAAAAGAAACTACTTAAAGATAATACTCTTATGCTTTCTTGTTGGTTGTCGGCAGCCTGTAGTAGCAGCAAAGTTCTAATAATGTTTGATTCATAATGCCTTCAATCTGTATAGAATTTTATTCTATTCTGTCCTGTGATATTTTTGTGATATAGAAGTTTGTTGGTATATATACTTTATAAGCAAGCTAGTGGTTCTTAAAGCAGTTATGATTGGGACATTTTGAAGTTTTAAATTCAGTTTCTCATGCAATTTTTCAATGAATATGTGATTTTTGCAGGAAGAGATATCTAAGTTGAATGAAGAAGTGATACGGTTGCAAGATCTGGTAAGCAGTTCCTGCACTTCTTTTTAAAGTCTGGACTGGTGTTTTTAATTGTCAATTCTTCTATAAATTTTTTTTTGTGGGGAAATCTTTATGCTATAGCTTCTTATAACTTTGGTGATATAGCAATTCTCCTCCTTCCAACTGAATGAAAACATTGTTTTACTATTTAGAATGGAAAACCTGATCCCAGTTATCAATTTTTGCTATTAGGTTCAACTACCCTTTCATCTTGTATGAAAAATACTCGTGCCTATTAGGGTCCAACAAGAAGGAACTCATTGGGGGAGAGGTAGTTGGGGACAGAAACAATGAAGATAGAGGGTGGTGTGTGTAAACATATTGTTTCATTGACAAAAGAAGAAGTTAGTGTATTTGTGTGAGCAATAGGTTTGGCAACTGTGATGGTAGATGTGGTGGAGGGTGTGTGAAAGGAATAGATGGGTCGTCCATCTGCATTCTGGCAGGTTTAGGCTGCTGCAACCAATGTTATATTTAGGGCTTAGTAGATCTTGCAAGGAGAAGAGTGTGTGTATATATATAAACATATATATATGAACATCACTTGTCTTGGCAAAGTCGTCTCATTTTCTATTGTTTGTTGTTATTGCAAAACTAATTGGTTTTAATATTTAGCTCTGTTTTCTTCATCATGATTTAATTTCTGGCTTTGTTTTTATTTGTGGTCTTTGTGGCTTTGTAGCTGGAAGAATTGCAGAATGATCGAAGTGTATCAGGTGAAAAGATTAATTTTGGTCGTGGTGGTGGTGATGTGGGGAAGAAAATGGATTACACAGAGGATCCCGTTGATGCTCTGCGAAGAGAAAAAGTGAAAGATGCTATGCGTCATGCATGGAGTTCATATGAAAAATATGCATGGGGCCACGATGAACTTCAGGTCGGCTTGTTGCTACTAATAAGTTTGCTTTGTACAAAGATTATCGTTGTTTCATTGTATTTGGTCTTCTAATAGTCATATATTTGGCAGAGGCATCTCAGTAAGGTTTTTTATTGGTTGTCCGTAGATTGATGCTCTTTTATGTTCTTTATCTACTATTTAAGGTTGAGTGATAGTGAACAACTTCTATGCTTTACCTTTAAGGCTGACCATTTAAACTGCGAATCTTCATATAATTCTCATCCTTCAATATGTCATCAGAAGATGTTGGATCAAGCTTTTCTTTTCTTTTTTGCTTCATTCCAATCATCGAACAGTTTAGGTCCTGAAATATAATTTCATCGTTTTTTGTGTACGCTGTTTTGATCTGGACTCTTTTGGTGTATGTTTTAGGTTTTATTTATCTACAAGTTAAGGAGTAAGCTACACATACCTAGATATCTATCTCATTTAAGTTAGTTCTTTCATTTATACTATATAATATCTTTTAATCAAGATTAATGATACGAAATATTTGTCTTCAAGGGTTTCTAAAATGCATCCAAAAGGGAACTACCTCAAAATTTATATTGAAAAATCTTATTCTTGATGGAATTGCTAGCTTCATATGTGATTTTATGCGACTCTCTACATCCCATTTCTTTGTTTGACTGATCATTTGATTTATGAAAAAGTTCACCCAGAAGCTTATGCCTGTTAACTGTTTAAGATTTTCCTGAAGTGCCTTATAGGAAGACTTAGGCGGTCAATTTACGAAGAGACAGAGGATCTATGTGGAATTAATTCTCATTGACCTTTTACTGTGATATATTATTTATAACAATTAGAAAGGAAGTGAAAATTTGGGAGGCAGTTCCCTTGTTGACTCATATTTCAACGTTAAAGCTGAGAGGCTGGTATAATTTCTCTTGATACTTTCCGATCTGCTGACCTTAAATCTTAGTGTACTGACCTCTAATCGAATTGTTTGGGATTCAGAAGTGGACGAAATTGTTTTATCTACTAATAGTGGTCAAATTGGCATATTACCAAATCACGCCCCTATTGCCACAACTGTAGATATAGGGATTTTGAGAATACGTCTTAACGACCAATGGTTAACGACGGCTCTGATGGGTGGTTTGCTAGAATAGGAAATAATGAGATCACTGTTTTAGTAAATGATACGGAGAGGGGTAGTGACATTGATCCACAAGAAGCTCAGCAAACTCTTGAAATAGCGGAAGCTACTGTGAAAAAGGCTGAAGGAAGGAGACAAAATTGAGGCTAATCTAGCTCTCCGATGAGCTAGAATACGGGTGGAGGCTAGCAATCTGTTTTCATGACTAGTTGGTATGTTCGAATAATAAAAAGAAGTTCTCTTTCTTATCCTATATAGATTCTGTCTGGTGAATACAATCAAACAGAATCCAATTCTGATGCAAAAATTCCAATTAAAAAATGAAATAGAAAAGATACAACATCAAAAAATAAATATAACTAAAGGTGGGTCGTAAACCTTATTCTATGTGCTTGTGGTACTTTACATATTATATCTTCTGTTTGACATGTGCCTGCAATGATGTCGTGCTAAAATTTTGCAATGCCAGCCACAAACAAAGAATGGTGTTGACAGTTTTGGTGGTCTTGGTGCAACATTAATCGATTCTCTTGACACACTATACATTATGGGCTTGGATGAGCAGTTTCAGAGAGCTAGAGAGTGAGTTTGTTGTTTTCTTGCTTCTAAAAGCCTTGAGTTGACCTTTTCTTATCCTAGATTGAAGCTTTATTTATGTGAATGCCAGCTTTCTTTATGTGGATGTCCCTTTTTCTACTTTTATCTTATTCGGCTTCCTCCTTTGGACTTTCTTAAAGAGGAACCTCATGTAAATTTAGCCACTGTTGTGTTTGGAAATATTACTCATTTTTTTTTTTTTAAAAAAGAGAAAAACTTGGGCGGTAAGAGAAGAGGAAATGGGGGAGGGTATAACAAGGTGGGGAACTGAATCTCACCAACAAGGTGAAAATTTATGTAGCCAACCAACTAAGCTACTAAGAATCCTTTTTAGAGAAAAAACATAAATTCACCCCTAAACTTGTTCCAAAAAATCAGTTACACACTTAAACTATCGTATTGACGTATTACAGAGCTATTCTTGTTCAAACTGTAATTAATACTACCTTTGAATATACAAAACCAAGTCACACAATCTAGCATGGTGCACACGCGCTTGACAAATATGTAAAAGCTTACACGTGTAATTTATTTATTTTTATCACTTTTTTTCCCAATCATTTTTGCTCTATCTTCTCTCTTCTTCTTCTTCACTTGAATGACACAATTTTCCCTTTTTTTCTCTCTCTACTTTCTCATCTAAATGACTCCATGTTCGACCATTTCTTTTGATTATAAAGTATATCAAACAAACTGTTGTAGTGGATAAGAACAACGGAGCAATGGTAATGGTTGGGAAGCTTGTGAAGGAGTGTGAATATGCACATCCATATTAATACACATATAAAAAGATTCAATATGAAATATTAATCAAACAACCAAGAATATAAAAAATCCACAAAAGGATCAAACTTTTAGTCAAATAGGGATAATGGATGTTTGAAGATGAACATCTATATAACCCTCAGGGGTTGGCCTGGTGGTAATAGACTTGAGCCTTGGGGTTTGCTCTCTTTCAAGGTCTCAAGAACGAAACCCACTGGGTGTAAACAATTTCTGAGGGCCATCGGACTGGGTAAAACCTGAATTAACCGTGGTGCACTTGCGGGAAACTCCTTGCCGAGGGCCTGTGCACCTCCGGAATTAGTTGGGGCTCTAAGAGACTCGGACACCCGGTGCAAATCAAAAAAAAAAAGAAGATGAACATATATATGTATTTGCTGATAAAAAGATTCAATATGACTATTCCTTAACTGAAAACACAAAAATTTCAAAAAAATAATCAAACCAAAGAGGGCTAGTGGGTGTGTGAATATGCAAATCCATATGAATACCCAGATGAAAAAAGTTCAATTTTTAACTAAATAAGACAAAGTGGGTGAGTGAATATGATCTACATGAATCCGGATGAAAAAAATTCAATTATAACCAAATAAGGCAAGTGGATGAATGTATATGCCTACCTACAAGCTACAAATATATTTGGGGGGTTTAGGGTTGGAGGGTCTGCAGGTGTCTTGCTGGAAATTTGAAGATGAAAGTGGAAAGATGAGGAGAACAAAGTTTCGATTCCTAGAACCTAATAGGTTGTGAAATTTGGATTAATGAATTTCCTTTTTTAGTGAATCACCTTGATATGAGCATGTTAAGTATGAGTCAAATTAGTGTGGAATTAGTGAAAAATCTCTAGGTAATGATGAAATCGAGTGACAAATTGTAAGAATTGTGATGAGAAAAAAATGAAGAAAAATCTGAAGGAAATTAAGAGAAGAGGAGCATGAAGAAGGAGAAAAAGGGGTGGGGGTTAAAAAATTTATCTTTTTTATTCAGATGCGCCTATTTGTCTTTTATATTTAATATTTAATTTTATTCAAAACTAGTTCAGAGGTGAATTTTTATGCCTTTTCCCAATCCTTTTATTCATGGTCTCAATTTTGTTCTCTAGAAGAAAAGGAATAGTTAAAATTTTATATAAATATGAATGCAAAGCACCAGAATCAAGTAATGATGCATGCGGTAAATCTAGATGCATCTTGATTTAGTAATATCTTTTATATTTGTTATCATCTCTCTGATTAAAGTATGTAGTTATCCAACCTGCCTCTTCCCCCAACATGTAATGCCCCCGAAGTTCATTGGATAATGGATTTTACATGTGCCATCTTGTCTTCCCAAATTATTGGACTGTCAATTTCAGATCCCTTTTACTTTTAGGTACCAGAGTATGTATTACTTTCTTATCTATAAACCAATATTGCCAAGTGGAAGGCATTTGTGAATTTCCATATTGTTTCACGCAAGAGTTTATTGCTAGTGGTTAACAAGGACTCTGATGGCAGGTGGGTTGCAAACTCCCTGGATTTCAACAAGAATTATGATGCCAGTGTTTTTGAGACAACCATAAGGTTGCTTTATAAGGTTTAATATGCTTTTGTAATGAGTTTACTTGGATTCCTGACACTTCCATCGGCTTTGATGATTTGCTTCTGTGTTCTTCACTGATTAAATTCTCTGTAATTCAACAACAGAGTTGTTGGTGGACTTCTTAGTGCATATGACCTTTCTGGTGATAAGCTTTTCCTAGATAAGGCTCAAGACATCGCTGACAGACTGTTGCCTGCATGGAATACACCCACTGGCATCCCTTACAACATTATCAACTTGTCACATGGGAATCCACGTAATCATAGGTGGACTGCGGTAATTCCTAACTTTACGAAATTTAAGTTGATTTTCCTTGTCCTATAACTCAAGTATCTCATGCTGGCGTTATCCTAAATATGATTTGGCAAGTCATTTGATGCTTTATCCTGCACCCATCTTTCATGAAGAGCATGGAGGAAATTCCAGCTCGGGAGAAGAGTATTCAAAAGGGGAACTGCATGAGGAAGAATCATGCATTACCTTGAGAAGTGCTCCAGTTTTCTTGTTATATATTTCTCTCTACCGCGTCCCATCATTCTTTCTTCCAACTGACGACAGCTTGCAAGGAGAAAAATGTCTTGTGCAACTTAGCAATTTGCAGTTCTCTAAGAAACTGTCCCATATATCTTTGACTTGTTTATGCAGCCTGCCATCTTTTAACAGTATCAACAACAACATACCTAGTGTAGTCCCACAAGTGGTATCTTGGGAGAGTAAGACGTACCCAGACCTTACCCCTACCTTCGGAGATAGAAAGATTGTTTTCAATAGCCCCTCGGTCAAAAGAGAAGATATTTGCGGGTAGAGAGGCTGTTTTAATGATGCCCTTTTGCTTTAAGTTCTCCTGTGTGAATCCAACTCTTTTCTTGTTAAGTGCTGTTTATTTCGTTTCTTTGGGGATCATTGGGTAGCTGCAGGGTGAGGGTGTTGTGCATTTACTGGGAGAAAACATTTCTTTACTTTTTCTTTTCCTTTTAAGCACTTGGACAAAATCCTCTTAGCATACCAATGACTATCATTTGAAATCTAAATATTTCAGGATCATGGCATGTAATATAGAATTTGCAATGCACAAACGCACACATAATATAATGATATCGCTGGAGTTCTAGCGTACATCTGCTGAACCTATTATTCTCCCTGTTCTCAGGGTCATAGTATTCTGGCAGATTCTGCCTCTGAGCAGCTTGAATTTATTGCTCTTTCACAAAGAACCGGAGACCCGAAGTATCAACAAAAGGTATTCCCCAATAGTTCTCAATATATAACATTTTGATAGCTTTTAAATAAAACTACAATATCAAATGGGCATGACAGAAAGTGATTAAGCTACACATACTCGTATAGATGTTCTTCTAGTGACTGAATGGCATAACGTTCTATTCCAGGTGGAGAATGTCATCTTAGAAATTAGTAGAACTTTCCCAGATGATGGGTTGCTTCCAATACACATTAATCCAGAGGGAAAGAAGGTTGCATACTCCACTATAACATTTGGGGCCATGGGGGACAGGTGAATGGCCTTCATTATCTTTTTCCGGATGACTTATCTGATAATTTGAACTGGGGATCGAACTGGTGTCACCATATCCCTCTGTCCACTGGCATTAAATTTTCCTTTGTTTCTTTTGTACATTATAGTAAAAAATGTTGTTTCAGCTTTTATGAATATTTACTCAAGGTCTGGATACAAGGAAACAGAACAGCTGCTGTGGGCCACTACAGGTAAGATGCTTAAGTTCAAATTTCTTTATTTTTCCAGTGATATTATGTAAGTATAAACTAAGGCTATGATACTTTGTCAGTCCTGAACCAAGCCTTTTGTCATGCATCATGGCCTAACAAATAGAAAATGAAAAGAACTTGAAAAGAAAAGAACACTATTAAGAAGAAACAATGACAACTTGCTGAAGAGTTGATGGAATCTTAATACATTAAACAAACCTGAATTATTAAAACTATTTATTATTATACCATTTGATATATGTATATAATCATGTTGAGTTCCGTCCCTACTTGTGAAAGTTCGATCCTTCCCTACTTGTGAAGTTAAGATAAACACTTTAGGAATTAAGGTAGTGGTAGGAGTACAAGAATTTATAATACAAAAAAGGAGATTCTTCCACCATACAAAAGAATAGTATAATTGCAAGAATATGTCTACAAAAGATTTCCTCACTCTAAGTTGGGTTACATAAGCTTAAAGATTAGGATTTCTTAAGGTTTACACTTTTACTAATAGATTTTCCTCTCTTTGGACGTTTTACTAATAGATTTTCCTCTCTTTGGAAGTTTATTGCTCTCAAGTGGATTCTTGCTTCACTTGTATGGCTAGGATGGTTGGAAATGAGGGCTCTTACCTCTATTTATACTACACCACCTCCTTAATGAATGGTGGAGAAAATCTATTTATATTACTACACCTCTTTAGGGACCAACCTAGCCATACAAGTGAAACAAGAATCCGCTTGAAAGCAATCCACTTCAACAACAACAACAACATACCCAGTAAAATCCCACAAGTGGGGTCTAGGGAGGGTAGAATGTACGCAGATCTTACCACTACCATAGAAGTAGAGAGGCTGTTTCCTGGGAACCCTCATCTCAAA
>JAOTQR010000092.1:15608152-15635325 GCA_025774065.1 Solanum ossicruentum | reverse complement strand
ATTATACAACTGCACATGGCTGTACATGTTCTGTCCAGCATATATGGCTGTCCATTTTACTTGTATAAATAGATGAAGGAAATATATGAAAGAAATATCTTATTTTGAGCAGAAAAGAAAAACATTTTCAGAAATTCTCTCTTATTTTTGTCACGTCTTACCTCCTCAACTCTGAACCGCCTGCAATACCCAAAATCCCAATGGTTTTCGGAGTGTGCCAACTCACCCAGCTCAATCCACTTCAAAAAGAGGAAATCTATTAGTTGAGGAAGCATAAGAAGTCCTAATCCTTGAGCTTGTGTAAGCCACCTTAGAGTGAGGAAATCTTTTATAAACATATACTTGTAATCCTATTATTCTTTTGTATAGTGTAAAAATCTCCTTTTTTTTTTTGAAGAATTATAAACTCTTGTACTCCTACCACTACCTTAATTCCTAAAGTGACTTCAAAGCAGGGAAGGATCGAGTTTTCCCAACAAAATCAGACTAAGAGTGATTAAATGTACTTCTAAGTATATGTTATGTTAAGAGTGATTAAATGTATTGCTATTTTTCATAAAGAAAGTTTGCTGCTTTTGTTAACATCAGTTTGATGTATACACAATCTCAAACCTGAGTGAGCATTAATGAAGGTATGCTTATGTACTCCCGTCACTCTTTCCTAAAAGTATAAAACTTACGATCTTGAGTAACAACAGAGCTCTCTTTTGATGTTGCACTTTTGTACTCTTGTTACATCTTCCAAGCATCACTTTAAATTTTCAGATATAGCAATCCTAAGTTCCAAACAGTTTTGTTTTCTTAACTTCCTTGCTGGTCGTTATCTTTTCTCTCAAAAAACTTCCTTGCTGGTCAAACTAGATTAGTCAAAACTATTAAATTTAGTGGAGGATTTCCTTATGGCTGTTATCTTGGTTAGCAGTTGTAAGCTGTTTTGCAGAAACTAATTTAAAGACCAAAGAGCTGGGGTTTATGGCTTCAATGCATCGTATTGGGTAAATATGTTCCCTTTGAGAAATGCAAAGTTGGCTCCATATGCTCAGTGGCAGAACCTAGAATTTTACAAAGGGGTGTCAAAATGTATATCCTGTTAGAATTGGAATAGGTATATAGAATCCTACTAGGAAAAGAATTGTATTATAGTATCCTAGTTGGAAAAGGAGTCTAATATAGTATCTATAAATAGGAACTCAATGTAATAATATAGACAACAATTCAATAATATTCTTCTCAATATTTCTCACATGGTATCAAAGCTTCTACAGTGCTGGTAGAAAATCAAAGAAATTCCGCTGTCGGCGGGCGGTAGAAAATCAAAGAAATTCCGCTGTCGGCGGGCGGCTATGATCATTATATGTCGTCCGTCTGGCCAATGGTTATGTTAACAAAAGTAGGGTCAATGATATATTTATGTGTACCACTGTGTCATCTTTCCGGTGACTACTTTCTAATATTCAATTTGTGTAGCATCGTGCATCTCTCCGGACTACTTCTCGTATTCAGTTTGTGTAGTACCGTGACTTTTTCTTACTACTTTCTCATATTTGAGTTGCATAGCATTGTGTCTGTTTGGTGACTCAAATTTGATTTGCGTAGTTCCATGCATCTTTTAGTGGCTCATCAAATCTAATTTGCATAGGGTCATGCTATCATTCTAACCCTACCCATATAATTTTACATTTAGTAGAGTTGTGCTGTCATTCTGACTCTACCCATATAATTCTCTTTCTCAGTAAAGTCGTGTCATCATTCCTATCCTATTTATATAATTTTATTTCTCAATTTATGACCACTTTCAGCCATCATTTAATAATTTGGTGTATGAGCAAGGTTCGACTAGTTTTAAAGTGATTTTCTTGGAGCGATTTTGAGATGATCCATATTGTCATTCTCCATTGACTTTTTGATCAGTTGAGCATTAAGAATGCTTTTCTCCGTGATTATCTCAAGGAAGAAATATATATGGAGCAACCACCTGATTTTGTTGCTCAAGGGGAGTTTGGTAGCCTTGTCGTTTGTGTAAGTCATTCTGTGGTATGAATCAGTCTTCTGAGCTTGGTTTGGGAAGTTCAATACTGTAATTCAAGAGCTTATCATATTATGTTTTATTGACATTGTGCATGAAATCCAGTATTTCATGAGAAGACTAGCACACTGAGATTGATTGTCGATTTTGTGAAGTCGAGTGATCAACTTGCAGATATCTCACCAAGCTCTTTACTGATCCGCGTGTTAATTACATTTGTAACAAGCTAGGTAAGGGGGAGTGTTAGAATTGGAATAGGTAAATACAATCCTACTTAGAATAGGAATAGGAATAACAATAGTATATAGAATCCTACTAGAAAAAGGATTATATTATAGTATCCTAGTTGGAAAAGGAGTCTAATATAGTATCTATAAATAGGATCTCAATATAATAATGTAGGCAACAATTCAATAATATTCTTCTCCAATTTTTCTCACATATCCCACATGGAAAAAGAGCAGGAGTCAACATATAGCATATGTACGTTAAACTAAAGTTTTAACCTAGCTAAACAATGAAAAAGGTGGCTCCTCCACTGCTATGCTTTACTGGTCTGAAGTGAAGTAAGATGAAATTGTTATTGCTTGAAATATTAGTGTTTTAATTACTTAATTAGAACCAAAAGCATCAGAAATGTGGACCAAGTCAAAGTATGTCAATGCCTATATCTTCCCTGAAATTTCAAATGTGAAGGATTTTCTTTTATAAATTTTTACAATATTGAGCATATTAAATATAATTCTTCTATGTGATTTTCCAAACAGAAAAATGTGGGAGACATCAATGAAAGGTCTTTTAAGCCTGGTGCGGAGGACTTCTCCATCATCTTTTGCCTATATTAGTGAGAAGCTTGGAGATTCTTTAGAAGACAAGGTGATGTATAGGGTTCAAACGGGAAGCAGGGAGTTATGGTCATGTGTCTTATTCTTAAATTATATTAATACTTTTGAATTCTGTACAGATGGATGAACTTGCATGCTTTGCCCCAGGAATGTTAGCTTTAGGTTCATCTGGTTATAGTCCTGACGAGTCTCGGAAGTTTTTATCACTGGCAGAAGAGGTATTTGAACTTGTAGAGCACCAAACTATGGTCCGACTTAAGTTCATTATCAGAAGGAAAAAAAAAAAAGAAGAAGAAGAAAGAGCTATGGTCTGACTTAAATTCTTATATGACCCTCTATCTCTCAAGAAGTTTTGCGTCAACTTTGAGGGTGAGGTTATCTAGATTACCATGGACATTATTCTGCCAACTTTGGTTTGCTGTTCTGGGTTCAGATTCTTTCCAGCCATGTTTATGAATACTAAGTTGGCCAGAGGCACATTTTGAATGTTTACCCAGTGTCGTTAAACTAAGCATTTTCATTCAGCTCCTGTATGTCCAGACTTAACAATCAGCCTTCCAGCTTTTTGTCACAGATAAAAGGATGCATTGGAAAGAAGGCACAGAGGATCTGTAGTGGGTTTAATATATATAGTGACTACTTCCTCTATTGCTCGCTAGTAACAGACTGCTTGACTAATGCTATTTTACTGGATCTATTCACCTCTTCTTGCAGCTTGCTTGGACTTGCTATAACTTCTACCAGTCAACACCTACAAAGTTGGCTGGAGAAAACTATTTCTTTCGCAATGGCCAGGTTAATTTTGCCACTTAGTTTATTAGTGCATATAGACAATGCTATTTACTTATACTGATAATGCACTTGTGGTTGTTTTTCCTCTTTAATGCTTTTCAGGATATGACTGTGGGTACATCATGGAACATACAAAGGCCAGAAACGGTTGAATCTCTGTTTTACCTCTGGCGTTTGACTGGAAACAAGACATACCAAGAGTGGGGTTGGAACATTTTTCAGGCATTTGAAAAGAACTCGAGAATAGAATCTGGATATGTTGGACTTAAAGACGTAAGTACTAACTCAGCCTCTTTAACTCTAGTTGATGATGTTTTTTTACCTGATTGATTCATCCCTTCAAATGATCTCTGTTGACCTCTATAAGTGGGATAGATGCAATTTTATTTTTTTGATAGCCGAGAAATTCTTGAGAACCATGTTGATTCATATCAATTAATTCGAAATTAATTCGAGGGAAGATAGACCCATACAAATTAATCATGTGCCAGGAATTAGAATGGTGCATGGTTTGAAACTCATTGGATAATGGACCCACCACTCAATTGGATGATATGCCTTACTAATTATCTGCCTTTCAATGTCTTCAGCGTTGTCTTTTTCTTTGTTCTCTTTTTGGAACATGTGCAATTCTTAATGAAGACAGTTTGTTTTAGTCTCATTGTTAGGAAGAAGTGTCTTCTGATATACACATTCTTATGGTTTTAAGTACCATAAGTGGGATATACATATGCATGTTTGTGCTTTTCTATAGTTAGATTAAAATAATGTGTTGCTCCTATTGGTGATTTTCTCTCTGATGCCTTTTCCATTATGTCGCATTTATGTTTCAGTGCTTCAGATCTGAAATAGTTCAGTGATTTTGATATATAATCCATGGATCCTGCTTAGAGTTCTGTTTCCTCCTTTTTACCTTAGGCTGATGCTTTCTTTACCCTTTACCTAGAGTTTTATGGTTGTTGCTTTGCATAATCTTGACCATTTGGCTGGTGGAACTGTTCTTTACTTTATAACATGAGCAATTTTCATGAGTTGAAGTTCATTTGATGAGATGTAAATTTGAATTTGAATCTGCTTTCTCTAGCGAACATATCAAAGTATGTTACCTTTCTTTAAAAAGAAAAAAAGAATCAAAATACTTGAGCAATATAGAACCTTTAATCAGGAGACAAATCCTATTTCCCCTTCCATCCTTTTATAATCCCTGAAATATCTGAGATTGCACGCTTTTACTGCTGCACAAATCATTGTGAATGAGTTTCTTGGCCAGTTGGCCAGTATCACTTACCTGATACCTTCCTGAAAGCTGTTACAAGCAATCACTTGCCTCTACATTTCAATTTTCACCAAAGAACAATAAGACTGCGTAGCATGGTTGGGATCTGAGGTGCTGTATTTGATACCAAAAGAAGTGACATTTTTTAGAATTCAGAATCAGGGTACAAATTGGACTTCATTATATCAACAAAAGATAGTGCAAGAAACATTCATAAAATTATCTTTTCTAATAATTAAATAAATTTTACTGATTCTCATAAATGGGTGTGTGATATATAAAGGTAGTCTGTCACATATATGCTTAGCCTTCCCAAAAGTCTATTCAATTCTCTGTCCAACAAGGAACTTCTTCTTTATAGCCAAAAAATTAAATAACAGAGTTGAAGAAAAAAAGGAATGCTTTTGAAATTGTGATCTTAAACATGCATACATTTGTGTGGCTATAAGAGTTCTGAAACTTATTCTTAATATGCCATAATATTTTGGTGGCTATAGAAACTTCTCATTAAGGTTAATGATAAGTTTAAGTGAAATTAACTTCAAATTAAGAAAAGGCCATTTCTTTGAAAGGTAAGGAAATGAAATATATATCCAAAAAAATTTAAAAAAAATACAAACCTGCCACATGATATACTTTGCTTATTGATCTAAGACATTGATTTATCGCATTCGATTTTGATTGATGATACATCCTAAAGACTATTGCAGCAACACCCCACAAATTTTCCCTCGAGGGGTTCAATAAGAATAGGCTTGATCCAAATAGGGGAATCCAAAGAGAGTGTTCAGGCATAAGTAACTCCTGAACTCTGGTCAGGTCAATTACACACACCCCACCTTTGTATACAATTTCAAAGTGGGATTAATCACCTTTGAAACACCAGAACCAGACCGTGAAATTGTATTTTACTTAACATTTTTTTTTTTGCTAATGTTTAAATAAGATCTGTTATTAAGGTAGACTAATCTTTTGTTCAATCTTGAAAGCTTCCATCACATTTGTATGCCAATAATATGAGAGAAATATTGAGTAAGCTAAGGGCACCTCTGACCTTCTGTTGCTTCTTCTCCTATTTGGCTCAGCTTGGTGGGGGTGGGGTGTGTGGGGGGGAAGAGCTTGACTGTTGGTCTTCTGCAACACTTTTTCTTTTCAATAATACAGAAAAATGTGGTAGGGAGGAAAAAGAAAAGCAGAGGAGGGGCGTGGGAGTCAAAACATATAAGATCTTCCCAAGAACGAATCAGAACTGTAGGGTGGAAGGTTAAATTACTGATATGTGTCAATGACTGTCAGAAATAATTAGCTCAAGATTATATCTGTTTGAAAGTGGATTATCGCTTGATCCATCATTAACTTCCAGGAATAAGGGAGTTATGCTTGTGATTATTACCAAAATTGTTTTTTTTTCTATATCCAGGATTTGATATTCAATGATATTCTGGACATCCGTTTTTGCTGTTTTTTCTCAGGTTAACAGTGGTGTGCAAGACAATATGATGCAGAGCTTTTTTCTCGCGGAGACTCTTAAATATCTCTATCTTCTTTACTCACCCCCTTCAGTCATTCCCCTAGATGAGTGGGTTTTTAACACGGAGGCTCACCCCATAAAAATTGTGAGCCGGAATGATCAAACAATGAGTTTCGGAGCTGGAAAATCAGTTGGCCAGCAAAAATCACATAAGCGGCCCCTCACCAGGAGAGAAGGCCGATTTGGTAATAAGTAGGTTCTCACAGATCCTCATTAGTTTAGTTATTGATTCAGAATTATGGGAATCAAGTGCTACATTCCTTGGCACTTGTTAAGCCAGATTCGCGGGATTTATTTGACTGATGTCAAAGTTGGCGGAAATGATCTTCTATGACCTCTTACATGATTAGGTAGCATAGCTATTTTTAGTTTTGTTTCTTACATTCACCTTAAAACTGCCAAATGTGTTCTAGTAGAGGCCATTTGGCTGTGGGTAGCTCTATATTTTTGGGGCTTGACGAGTATTTGTGTATCATAACTTGTTATATTTTCTTTTCTTGAAAAAAGTATGGTTGGGGAAAATTCTTATTTCAATTTTTGAAGACTACGGAGAGCTTTTTTTTTGAGGGGATAAACCAAGATAATTATATTAATAATTAATATGTATTATTACATGGGTGTCACAGGTTTAAACCTATTCGATTCATAATACTAGTGCATATATTTATTGGCTTTCGAGGCCTGATAAAAAGAGTTCCTCCTTTGTCTGATTCCAAAAAACGTGATATACACACGGGTGGAACTTCCATGCAAAAAAAGGAATTATCTCCTGTAAGCTTTGTTCCCTCCTTTGCTAGCTTGTTTGCCACTTGATTGATTAGTTTCCTTGTAGCTATGTCAAAGGGGAGGGTTCCTACAATCAAATATCATGTTAGTATAGGTGGGATGATTGTTTTTAATAAGATCGATGATTTTCTTACGGTCAATGCTGATTTCTAGAGGGGCTAGATTCTTAGCTGGTGCTATGTGCAGACCTTGAATGAGTGCTAACAGTTCTCTCTTAATGTGGTTTCCCATGTGATGATTACTTATATAACTTGTTATCCGGTCTCTTTGTTGGTTTCTAAATACATCATCAGTTCGCATTTATCGACACTTTTCTTATAATTAAGCACCATCACTCTTATAGTAATGTTTATATTTACGTAAATTAAAAAATATACGATAAATTAATTAGTTTACAATAAATATAGTCCTATTTTATTTATATAAAAAAATAGTTAAAAATCATAGGAAAACTAATAACTATATAATATACCTTGTCAAAAGTCATAAAAAATACAAATTGACTATATAAATTACTTATACATGAGCTATATATTACATAGTAATGATACATTAAAAAATTGAATATAGTGTGACTATACATGTAATATACACTGACTAAATATGATTATACGATGTATAGCCATTTCTTTGTTACTTATTTTGATTGAATGGCATCTACTATGATCCTAAAGAAATTGAAGTTCTTAACTGAGAAGTGTGATCAAGTCATCATTGTTCTAATCAAAGGCAAACAACAGTGTTGAAAGGCAATCAAGTTTTTGCCAGCTTTTTAATTTTTGATTTCAAATATGATGGTCTTCAATTTAAATTGTCTTACTCCATATAAATTTTATAAAAAACAATGATACAAAATGTTGTAAATTATTAGCAATATAAAACAATATAAAGTAAGATATTTAAATAAATCGGAGAGAATGCTCTTTTATTACTTTTTTTAGTATCTTTTTATTTATATTGTTTATAGAATCATCTATTTATACTGCAAAATATCTTTTCAAGTTAAAAAACTTAAATGACGTTCATTTATTTAGTACATGAATTTCAAAAAAAGTTACGAAAAAGACATTCAAATTAATGTATTTCTAACGTAAAATAAGTTAGGTAGTACTTTTATGATCTGAAGTCGCTAGACGTGAACTTAAAGAATTTTTTATCTTACCAATTTATATCTTTTAGGATGTACCTTGTGACTTCTGAAATTAAAATTCTATAACTGTTGACATAAAATTTGTAGGAAATAAGTATATTCTTTACGACATTACTTGTAAGTTTTGAATTAAACTTTTGCCAATATTGGTATAATTTATATCATATTTTAAGTTAGCTTGTTTTATATCATGATATAAAATAAATTTATAAAAAGAGAAGTATTGAAAATACTATTAAACTTGGTGAGAATTATTCGTTTCGCCCCTGAATTATTGACAGTCTTAAAAAGACTCATCTATTTGACTAAATAAACTTAAACACTCCCTAACTTGTAACGTAAATGAATTGCACTCCAACATTCTCATCAAATTTAGGGATATTTTGAACACTTCTTTCGACTTTATATTAAGATTTTCATGCTCTTACAAGAGTTTGAGACTATTTATTATATCATATGGTAAATCGAGAGTGTAATTAAGTTCAATTAGCCAAATGGAAAGGTGCTTTTGAGATTATCAATGATTTAGTAATAAAATTAATAATTTGCACTGAATCCACAATCTTTTTCAATACCTCTCTCATTTAATAAAAGTTGCCAATTTCAACATCAATGAGAAACTATTAAAAACATCTTGAGTTTGGCGCAAATTATTAGTTTCATTCACAAACAATGAATAGTTTTAAAAATATTTTTCTACTTGATTAATTAAACTAAATGTACCCCAAACTAGAGTAAGTGTTAAAAGTATCCCCTAATTTAACAAGAATTTAGGAGTGTATTTTATTTTTATTATTAGATTGATGGTATATTTAAATTTAATTAGTCAAACAAAAAATAATTTTAAAAATAAAAATTAATAATTCATCTTAAATTTAAAGATGTTTTTAATATTTTAAGCTAGGTCAATCATATTTTAGGACATTTGTGATTTGTGCAATGATCCAAAGGCCATTGCGATGGTCCATTGACGTTTGATGGCCAACAGCGCAAACATAATTATAGGGACGAAGCTTTGGGGAGTATATTTCTTCTTTGCACATGGAGAATCTCTTGAAGAGACTTTCCGATTCCACCATTGATGCCTACCCTTCTGCAATGAGTTTTTGTGCTCACATTCACTGTAGAACTTCAAAACCCTAAAGCCTTAGTGAAGTGCCGAAACTATAATCCTTTCTCTTTCACGCTTTGATGCCTACTCCTCGCGTTCTCTCAGCTCTTCGCTGCTTTCGCCATCGTTATCAAGGCTCTTATTCCCTCTCTGCAGCACTCGATAAATTTGATTTTGATGCTTTTCACACTTGCCAATCCGAAATCAAAGAAGAAACTAAACCTCATTTCGATGTTTATCATAAATTTCAATGCAATCGGTTCTCACATTTCAGTGCAAGTCAGGGGCCTTCATTCGCATTGCGCAGTATATTCTCGGTTAATTCTTCGCGAAATGTAGTATCGTCTCCGATTTCCAGAAAGAGTAGTCACCTGTTCCTCAGCCGCGGTGAGTGTCCTTTCTTCATAATTCCGATACAAATTCCGTAGCAAGATATAGCGCAACAAAAGAGTTCACTAAGTGTTGTGTTTTGGAAAATTGCTCTTTGCAGGTTTGATTACCAGGGCTAAGAAGATAATGACGATAGAGGTGGTGGATGATCATGGGTAACGTGTGTTGTTCTCCTCATATATGATGTTCCTTTTGTGTTCTTTTTATAAACAACTGAATAAATAGCCTTGCTGTTTCTTAGAATTGTTAGCATAACAACTCCCTCATCGTCATTCTAACCCTTCCCATAGGACAAGGGGAAAGGTAAATTTCTAACTTTGTTCTTATTGATTAGGATGTGGTCTTTTGGTTTGGTTTTAGAGTTCATCAGATAAATAAGAATTATCGCTTGGTTGGGATGTATGAGCGAATAAATGTGAACTTTATCACTAAGAATTCAGGACGTGGCCTTTTTGCTCAGTTTTGGAGTTTATTAGATAAATAAAAGAAGAATTCTCGCTGGGTTAGAATACATGAATGACCAAACATGAACATGTTGAAATACTAAAGGTAAGACAACCAGGGAAAACATTAAGAATATCTTGTTTAGTGGCTAAGTTTTCTAAAATTAAATTGAAAAAAGCTTTTCTAACTTTACCCATGGAAGACATCATCTCAAGTATGATGAGCACGAGTTCTCTTTTAGCAAAATTTTGGGTTCATTTGGCCAAGCATGATGCAAGTATGTATACTTGCATTCCCACAGGGATGGTTGATTCGTCGAGGTTATAAGAGTAACAATCCATAGATCTTGGGTTTGAGTTCTAACTACAACACAATGTAAGTCTATGTTTCTTAACGCATCAAGAAGCCAAAAACGAAATAAAATGCAACAAATTTCCTGGGTTTGAAGTGAAAAAAAGAAGCTAAAAACTTGCTTAATTGAAGTGACACTTACTATTGATAGAAAACTTTAAAATTTTGTATACATCTATGAATTTGGTATCATGATAATCAAATTGCTATTAAGATAACTAATATCAATATCTAATGAAAATATTAATCCCAGTTCTCAAAGTTGAGTTTTGTGTACAGATTTCAAGCATCCTAATTGCTATTAAGATAACTAATATCAATATCTAATGAAAATATTAATCTCACTCCTCAAAGTTGAGATTTATGTACAGATTTCAAGCATCCTCATTGTATTGTTATTTATATTATTATACTTACTGTTTCAATAGCATAAATTTTAAGAACCAATATCTTTTTGTTTGGATCACTTTGCACGTTATTTTGAAGCACATGACTTCACCCATGAAGTGATAGCTTCTTGTTTCACATAACTTCATCTCGTTAAGTTATAGGATGATGGATTTTAATAACAATGATGTATCTAAAAGTGAAAGTTGTGAAGCACACAATTTATGGTAAATTTGATAATATCAAACATCTACGTATTAGTACGATAAAATGACATTTTTTTAAACAAGTAATAGTACGACGAAAATGACATTACCATTAAAGTAACTAATATCTTCTTTGTTTTTGGATGAGGTAATAAGAAATTTCATTGTTGGCATCAAGAAGATGCAGGATAGTACAAAAGTTAGGAAGATGACAAAACTTCATCAGCTCTATTATAAGAAAGACTAAACTATTACCAAGGAGCTAACAAAGTTCAAAATGTTCTCCAAGGAATCTATGGGTGAAAGATTATGCCAACCATATGGGTATAGAAGACATCTGGCCTTGAGGGAGTGATTTGGAGTGGATAAACCTTCAAAGCATATGTTTTTCCTTTTTGACCATACACACCAAAAGAAATAATTTCAGCATCACTCTCCTTTTTTGTTCATAGTGGTCAGGGAGTCCTCTCTGCACCACTGGGTCAAGAGTTGAGGCCGGTAGGAGAAGAAGAAGAAGAATAAAAAAGTAATTTCAGCATCCAATATACAACATATTAGTCCAACTCTTGAAGGCTGAGATTCAAAGAAGAAGAATAAAAAATTAATTTCAGCATCCAAAGAAGCAATCAACTGTAGTTAAAATCACTTTCTGCGCCATTGTTTGAAATGAGAACTTCTTTAAAGTGCATGGCTTCGATCATGAATCAATTATTCCCTTGCTCCCCATGCTTGCAAGCTATAACAAGTTGACAAGCACATTATAGATCAACACAAGTTAGTCCAAACATTACCGTGCAGAAGAAATATTGATTAAAATTACATGAAGATGAGTTATCAGCATCACATTAGATTAACAGAACATTTAGGCTAGATTGTATATTTTGACATGCATAAGAGAAGATTTATGCAATTGATATTCCTTAAGAGTTCTTCCTTTGAGATTTTGGACACATCCACTATGTCACTATCTACTATGTTCACTGGAACTCAGTTATCTTATTGCATGTAATTTAATCATTATGCAAAGTTGTTGCTCATGGAGGTGATAATTCCATATTCAATCAGGTTGCACTCAATAACATTAAATGGATTTCGGCATGTTTGCTTAATTTGGATTTCATTTGGTCGGACATAGTAGTGTTTCACATTGTGTGGTGGAAAATGACTTCAGTATCAAAGTTATTAATAGTTTCTCTAGATTAAAATCTTTACATCAAAACCTTATCCTTTAAACTCGTGACAACCTACGATGATTAAAAAGGGAAGATATCTCTTAGCTAAAAAATATGAAATGATATATTGTGCCACCATGTAATTTCTTCTTTTTTTAAATTTCCATAGCCAGCGAGCAGTCACAACAGCTTTATGGTGCAATTTTCTTGTCTTTTCCCTGAAGTTTGGGGTCTGGTTTGTCACTTCCAGCCATGTCATGCTGGCTGAAGTTGTGCATTCAGTTGCTGATTTTGCAAATCAGGTATTGCACATTTTTAAAACTAACATGGCCTGGTATGAGTCAAGTTCCATCTTTAATATTTCATCAATCAAACAAATCTTGCTTGCTTGCTTTGTAGGCGCTTCTTGCTTATGGTTTAAGTAGCTCCAGACGTGCACCAGATGCTATCCACCCGTAAGTCCCAATCCCTTGAAATTGGAGACATGTTCCTCCCTTCCCTTCTTTCCTTTTAATTTTTTTTAATTGTATTTGAATAGAATACATTTAGTATCTGTAGATATAACGGTATTTTCTTGCATTGCAAGATGAAAATATTTATCACTGATTTGGTGAATGAGCAGCTGTATCATACTAGATATTTTGTTTCTCAAAATACATGTTTGCCAAAGCTTTAACAACATCTAATTGAACACATTATGACCTATTCGATCTTACACCACTATAGTGGAAAAGTTCCTTTTTATCTGGTGGCATGTTTTTCCAAGGCTTAGAGGCTGATGAAGTTGTTGAACTTATTTTTATCATTTCAGATATGGCTACTCCAAGGAAAGATTTGTCTGGTCTTTGATATCTGCTGTTGGTATCTTTTGTCTTGGTTGTGGTGCTACTATAGTTAATGGAGTACAAAACTTGTGGACTTCTGAGGTACTTAAAAGTGAAATACAGTGATCCATCATGTGTTGTACTGTGCATTCACATCAACTTGAACTGTATTCTTTCTATGTATTTGTTTCAGCAACCTATGTACTGTTCGTGAAAAATATACAAAGTTACTAGTTTTAAAAAAATGTATTTGTTTCAGCAACCCACAAATATTGGATATGCAGCACTAGTGATTGCTGGCTCATTCATTATAGAGGGTAAGAATTCTTCTCTAATAAATACTAGTAGCTAGAATGTTAGTTCCTTGACCCTGGATTTCTTTTAGGTATTTCTCTCGTTGTGGCTATTCAATCTGTCAGAAAAGGAGCTGCTGCTGAAGGAATGACAGTGAGAGATTACATTTGGCGTGGTCATGATCCTACAGCTGTAGCTGTCATGACAGAGGTGATCAACATGCTTTTGTTGAGCTCCTACTTCTGATCTCTTTGTCAGTGATATGTAATATGATGTTCAATTTGTAGGATGGTGCTGCAGTTACAGGCCTAGCCATTGCTGCTGCATCACTGGTTGCTGTAAATGCCACTGGAAATCCAATTTATGATCCCATTGGTTCCATTATAGTGGGCAACCTTCTGGGAATGGTATGTGATGCTAAACTTAAACTTGTCCTGAAATTCAGGCATTGTAATCTGTATGTATTTTTGATGTGTCAACATGATTCAAAAATTCGATCATGAATGAAATGATGATATCCCACATGAATGAAATGATTTTTTTTAAAAATAGAGTTCACGAATGTAATAAAATATTGAGTATTATAAAATGGATCAAAATGCGGAGGGATAGGTATTGATGATTCATATAAGCCAATTCTAGTTAGATAGGGATCAAGTGGTTGTGGTTGTTCTTAGCTCTTGTATCTTGATTCTGAAGTTAAGACTGGAGTTGAAGTATTTTGGGTGACTGTGAATTAGCATACAAGTGAGACGTTGACTGAAATTAGTGAAATTTGAAGACTCAACTCACAAAATGCTTCCCAGTGTTAGTGATTGTCACGACCTGAAATTGGAGCTGATGACATTTGTCTGTATTGCACCGAGACAAGTCGGCCTAAACAAATCACAACATGCTAACACAAGATAATGTGGAAGCTAAAACAACACCATTAAGAATAACAAGGCTAATAAGTATAAAGGGCATATAATCCAAACTAACACCATCCCAGGCCTGGTTGTCAGATGGTACAAGCCTCTAATACATTAGAATAAGAAAGAAATGATACAAGTCTTGATAGTCTTGTCTCTCAAATAGAACAACTACTAAAGATATCTGACAGGCTTAAGAATTTGTCAGGGCAACAAGCAACTACTCTCCACTGTCAATAGCTCGGTCTAACAGGGAGATAAGAACATCCGGATCTAGTCTCACAGCCTACACACATGTAGAAAAACAAGGGTGAGTACCAAAGTACCCAAGCGGACCGAATCATAGGTAGAGAATAAAGAACTAAACTCTCCTTCCATCCCAACCCCATAGCTCTGGACTACAAAACCTGCTCGCAGGAAAGACCATCATACACAATATAGATAATATAAACAATTACAGTGATGCACTTTATGTGATTTTGTTGGAATAGTACAAAATGTCCTTTCTTACTGGGTATGTTGTTGTTGTTGTTGTTATAGTACAAAATGTCCTTCACGGTTATTACAGTGATGCACTTTATGTGATCTTTTTGTGATTGATACGATGACTGGGTGAGGATGGATGGAGCATATTCTTTGCCTGTCATCTCAAACTTATGTTTTTGAAAAAGGTGAGGATTACTATGTGACAATGCAATTTGAAATGCAGGTTGCTATATTTCTTATTCAGAGAAATCGCCATGCTTTGATTGGTAGAGCAATTGATGACAATGACATGGACAGGGTTCTACAGTTCCTGAAAAATGATCCAGTATGATGTTTTTGGATTGCTCTACTCTACTAACCTCTTTGCGTAACTAAACCATCCAAACTGTACTTGCTACAGGTTGTTGATTCCATTTATGATTGCAAAAGTGAGGTGATTGGGCCTGGGTTCTTTAGGTTTAAGGCTGAGATAGGTGATGGGATCTGGTTCTTCATTTTTATTCTTCAGTTTCTGTAAGGTATGCCTTCTAAATATGTTGCTTTATATTGCAGACTTCAATGGCGTAGTGCTGGTTCAAAATTATCTAGAGAGAGCTGGACGTGAAGAGTGGGCTAAACAGGTTATTAGTTTCGCATGCAAACTTCTTAGTTCTTCTACCACACAACCCCTAATTGGGGTTAGGGAGGGAAATATGCATCTTGCTTTTGCATTTCAATAGCTGACAACATTAATGGATTGATAGAGTCCTTTATCTTTCCTAAAATAGAAGGCATTTGATACTTCGATACCATGCAAATGTGGTGACAAGTCTTCGATGCTACACTGGTGTTCCTCAAGAGGACTTCTTTGGGAAGATGTAATAGAAACTCAACACAAATTCTTAGAATACAATATACTATAGGATAAAGCCAATTTGGAAGACAAGTAGGGTACCAGGTGGATTTGATGTGTATTATTAAAGCTAGTTTATTTGTTGTTGCAGAACAATTTGAAGTTTTGGAGAAGTTGTGTAGTGAACAGAAAATTATGATTAAAATTTTAACTATTAGATTAGTTTTAAGTTAGTTTATTGGTAGTTGTAGGACAATTTTAAGTTTTGGAGAAGCTGGTGTAGTGAAAAACAAAATCATGATTGAAATTTTAAATGTTAGATGATTTTTAAATTTTGAAACTTGTGGAATTGTTGGATATTATTATCTAAAGAAATACGTTGCGTAAATTGGGACATCCTAATATAAAAAGATCAAATTTGTTTTGGTAATAGAAGATGGATGAAAAGTGCTAATTTGTATGTTTCTGCATCATGTCTCTGTGTTTGTGCTCCTGTTCAAGCAACGGCCTCCTGTACTATCAGCTGTTCATCTTTCCTTTAGTTTTTAACTTACTGTTGATCAACATCTGCAAGATTCTTCAGAGCCTACTCTCCCAGAGGGCCAATCATATCCTTTTATGTAGTTAAGTCGTTACCAGATAAAAGACCCCATCTTTTCTTAACTACATGATTTTGGCTGAAATACCACTTCATTCTGAACTGCTGCCATCTGCTTGCTAACCGACCCAGCATGTGACTGGTATTACAGATGAATTTTCTCCCATCCATAAAAGAATTTTTGGTTTAAGTTGTTTTGAGTGATTGAGTCTATCCAAGAAAATCTGAACTATTGGTTTACACCTGTGCAGAATAGAATTCCACCTAGATATTTAACACAGACATGTTTGACCAATAGAGTTCCAACCATATACTAACAGCTGCAGGTGTGGCAATTAATCTTGTCAAGGATTTTACTTTAAGATTGTCTCTGTCTTTGACTTGGAAACTTGGATAGAGAAAAGATATTTTGCTTCATTGATGTAGGACAATCAGCAAGTTTCTTGATCCTACTTTTTTGCTTTTTTGCTTTTGTGATGTATCTGCTTGGGACATTGTTCATTTCTTGCTAATACACTCTTGAAATTCAGCTACCTCATGTATATTTGATTTTGCCGATCATTGATGACATATTTCTTGAATTATCATGACTTCAGCTTGAAATATGTGGACCATAAATATTTATTTCATTTTCTTCTTCACCCTTGGGGCCATTGTTGTCTACAAGAATTGGTGATATGTAACAGCCAGTTATTTTCTCTTTTCATTTAGTTTCGGGAGGCTTCAGAGCAGAAGGATGATGCAGCTTTACTGAAACTGATGTCAATCTATGGTATGCCTAACGTTTGAATGTATGATTGTGAATTGCTCCTGTTAAATGCTTTGAACTTTCTCTCCTTTCTTGGCAGGTGAGGAAGTTGTCACAGCACTAGGGAGTGAAGTAGATCGGCTAGAGAAGGAAATCCAGGAAATAGTTCCAGGCATTAGGCATGTGGACATTGAGGCCCATAATCCAATTGGACAATCCCCATGAGTATATACTTGATAAATACTGAGTTATGCATAAACTTTTTGTTAAAATTATAACAAAATGGGATACCCAATTGATGAATTAATGGGAATATCATTTGCTTGGATGCTCCCAAGGAAGCTTTCTCTACACCAACAGCTGTGTAGAAGTTGTTTGAAGAATTTGTCATTTCAGTATTGGGGATAATGATCCTCTGCTTGTCTTATCTCTTGTGAGTACGCCAGAGAAGCATCTAATCACTTCTGTTTATGGTTGTGCAAGTGCAAAGCAACTGATTGACGTATGAAACACTCCTTGAAGAGATTTGATACCCATTATAAGCAGCTTAAAAGAATGGTTCTTGGTTTAGTACTAACTCTCAAGTGTTATCATGTATTGTGTAAACATTAGAGTCGTCAAACAAGTGATGATTCGGAAAAGAATCGTTGAGCCCTACTGTATGGCTAGTTAAGATTGTTTAGTGGTATGAGCGCAATGAGTGACATGTGAGTTGAATGCTTGTCACTGGTTTAACCCTGCTGATAAATGCCTTGTATTCAAGTGGGAGAATGGTGAAATGACAGGCTCGTTGTTCACTAGTTTCAAACCATGGTGCACTGGTTCTCCTGAGATTTCTCGATTGTCAAAAAAATTATGGATGGATGGTTCAGATCAGGTCTTCAGGGTTTCCACTATTTACTCCTTAAACATAGTGGTGAGTTGTATTCCTTCTGCAAACTGCTTACTGGTGCTAATGTTTATCATCTAAGAAGATAGTAGAAAATCATTCCTTTTGATCTTTTTGCTATAGTTCATTAGGTACCCAATTTAAGTTCATTTTCCACCAAATAACTTTTTGGCACGTCCCGTTTTAATCTTCATATTTACCTTCGTGAACTCCATGACTAATTCTTCAGTTTGAGTTTTAGCCGCAAAGATGCGTTATTATAGCGACGATCTATGAGAGTGAGGGGATATGTTCCTATATTTTTTAGGTGTCTCCGCCTATGGGTGGGCATTTGGTTTTTCAATTATGAAAAAATGTGCATTAAAGACCGAACAAAATTTGTTTAATTGGGGTCAATTTCTTTTCACGAGTGACGAAATTCTTTTATTTTTCATAAACTTCTATGCAAGGCAAAGGTTAATATTTAAACTTGCACTAGCCCTAAAAGTGAAAAATATCAATAACTGAGTACGAAGCCACGAGCATCACAAACATTAAAAAAATTGGATCTGCTATACTTACAATAATAACAACTGAAATTGTAGTGAGATATAGCATTGGAGCTTGTCCGTATGATACATGATTGCAGAGCGTAAATTGAAGATAACAATTTATCTAATTGCACTATTTATAAGCAAACACTCCATTGATTGGAATGGAGTTGAGAACAACCATAACAAACAATGCAAAGCACCAAGAATTCTAGTTCGAAATATCTCTACTGACATGTAAAAGAATTTGTTCTACAAATGCTAAATTCAACATTCAACTATTTGGGGCCTGATCTTTTCCACCAAGACCTTTATAAATGTAGGCTTAATTGGATGAAACAAACCTGTTTGTCTTACAAATACAGTGCACAGAATGTTTAGAAGAAATCCCATCTAAACCATCTGCATCCTCAGCTTTTCATCCAGCGAGCTAGCAGAAACATGAATAAGCGAAGTGGTTCTTCTTTGAGACATAATGGGATATGTAATCTGTTAAAACTGCAGAAGAGCCAGGAATATCAGCTGGAACAAGTATCTGTGTCTTTCCAGAAGCAATTCTCTTACCAGCCACGTTGGCATAAAAGAGGCCTGAGATTGCTGGTACGAAAACATCACTCTTAGAACACATGTAGAAGTCGATTACTTTCTCCAGTTCAGAAGACTCTGAGTCCAGAAACTTTGCCTTCTTGTCAATGGGCATTATGTTTTCCTGCAGTTGTGTTTCCGGATAAGTAAGCAAAACAAATATTAAAAGCACACATGGAAATACATGGAATATAGATTCTTTTACTTCCTAAGTACAATATCGAATCTTTCATAATCTAATTCTCTGACAGTAAAGCAAAATATTGTAAGGCAGTAAATATAATAGTAAAGAAACCAGACCTTTGTATACGTTTTAGGAAAGAGATCCTTCAATGCATCAAGGCTACTATCCCACTTTGATTGAGTCAGATATAGAGTTGTATCCTTGTTGAAACCAACTTTTCTCAAGAACAAACCAATCTCCTCTGGACCATAGCAGCTCTTTGATTTAAGAGCACTGTCACCTTGGCAACTCTTTTTCTCCAGTATATCAACCCTCAGATCCACTGTAATAAACTGTCCTTCTGACTTTGCACTCAAAGTTCTTAAGCGTTCCACCATGGACTCAACTACTTCATTGACTTCTGGTTGAAGCTCTAGAGTTCCAAACATCGCCATACATGCAATTGAATCGATGTTACTATTCTCTTTCATTTTTTTCATATTCACTGAAGGAAAGTACGTTGCCAGCCTTATGTTTCCCTTGGATGTGAAAACTGGCTCAATGTTTTCAGCAATATAATCTTCAGAAACCCTATTTGGAACCTTCACGACAGCAACATTTTTTGCTGAGATTTCAGCAGGCTGAGTTTTTGCAATTTTGACCACACCATCTAGGCTTCTCACAAAGCGCTCAATATCATAGATGTCTTCAAAGTTCCTAAAAGACACAAAAGGCCTTCATCAATCTTCAAAATTTTGGGTGACTAAAATGTGTGGAACCAGATGATATGAGAACTAAAAACCACAAAAATTCACAGATGATCAGGAGTACTAAAAAATGAAAAGCCTTTAGATTTTGAAAGGGCTCTTCAAATATTCAGAAAGCATAATACAATTCCAGCTTTTACTACTCCATAATTTCCAGCTTCCAAAGGTTATAGTTCTGCAGAAAGAAACTTCAACTAGGAATGGCTCATTAAAATCATCCCCAATGTCTGCCTCTGGACTCAATCTCCAAATTATAGTTATTGTAGGTAAAAGACCGTAGGAAAGTGTCAAGTGTATGCTAGGGCCTTAACCGCAATTAACGCATGAGCTTTTAGACACATAAGTTAGAAAAAATAACGATATGTACAAATAATTCTTATTTGAGCCGAGAAAGAGAAAAGGAATGGTAGAAGAATAGAGAAAACTTGGCAAAGCTATGTCAAGTGCATGATCTCTTTTAAGAGAACATTAACAAGCTCTTCTAAACTGGGAATGGAGTGAAAATGAAAACAAGGAAGATGTAAGAAAATAACTAAAGGAGATTATTCCCATAGAAATGCATGCAGTATCTTGGCTCATGAGTGAGAACTCAGTTTCCATTTGGACGAATCAGTCACAAGAAATATGATGTTCCAAGGGTTTATAGAGAGAATAATTCAAGTAGCCTTTATGAATGTCAAATAACATTAATTCCGTAAATAGTTCTCATTTGAAACAAGATTAAAAGTCTGCAAGAAAGAATGAGATAAGGAAACACATAGAGAACACTGACCTTTTATCCCCAGGTTCGCTCCCTCTGATGTCTGGGATTACAAGAGTTGCACGCAGATACCTTGCTACTATAACTGCATCAGCAATCTAACATGCCAGTTGCCACACAGAATAAGACAATAGAAGAGAAGACAAACATAAATGCAACTTCGTTTAAATCTAGCTCATCCTATAACATTTACAAGAATCTGCATTTTGCTGGCAGCATAAACAGAAAGGCAAAGTACTGATGCAATATAATAAAGTGCCAGATATTCCTCCAATCCAATATAGAAATAGCCATGGTATAAGGAATAATCAACATCAAGTAGTGGCTTAAAGTTCAATTCCTACCCCATCCAACACCTACCCATTGCATGCTGGTATAAAGAACTGTGACTGGAGACAGAAACTGTAGTCACAATGATAAACCACATCTCAACCAAGAAGAATGAACATCAAATACGGATTAAAGAAAGACCCATCAAAGTAACTATGCTGCTCAGCATCTCTACACAGAAGAAATAAATGCAATTCATATGACCACTTGAAATATTTGAATGGCCTGGAAGCTAGAGCAACTTATGCACACGATCATTTCAGAAGCAAACAGACCAACTAAAAATGTAAGTTGGTCAAGTAATCTTAGATTATTACCAATACCCATATAGTGAAAAAAAAAAAAACAACTTCTCAACTGTAAACATATATAAAAAGCAAGAATACAAATGTCCAATGTGATTTTTCCACTTCAATATCTAGTTATGCCTCATATACTAGAGCTTTATGCAATTTTCACAAAAACATGAAATGCCACATTGCTATGCTTATTTTACAGTAGGAGACAAGATGGTGGTGAATCCTCCTGCTGAACGTCTCCATGGATCATCCTAAACATTAGTAAATTATACTATTTGTAGCAAACAGATGCTTGACTAGAAGATAGAACCTAGAGTTCGCAATTAGTTTGTTAAGTAAATTGCAGGTAGTTATCTATCTAGATACTGCTATTTGATAAACTCAAAATCAAAGACTAGTAAGATACCTGAGAGACATGATATTCAGGACCATTAGTGAGTGAGAAGGTAACAAATCCTTGTGATTGGTCAGCTTCTTCTGTTGAGAAAATCATAGATTAAGAGATATACAAATTGCTTGAACGAAAAAAGATAGCAAAAGATAGCCTTAAAAGTTTGAGGTTGTTAAATCACTCACGGGGAACTGGTTTAGTCCAACAGGGCTTTAGGGATTCACCATCCTTTTTTATCCAAGGGCCAGTTCCCAGGCTCTGCTTACTTGTAGTATGGATAGATATATCCGAATCCACCTTCATCCAGATGAAAATGGTCAAAAGAAATCAGAAATTGTCCAAACAATTAAACAAAGAATATTATATAATCAAATGTTGACATTAGACACTGTTTTATCTATGCACATTTTGTTTTTCTGGACATCTCCGAATGCAGAAATTAATTAGATAAAATCTTTTTAGCTAAGGCTAAGCCAGAAAACACGGGATCTTTCAGGACACTGTGAAGTCTACTTGGTAACAGCTGTGAAAATTTGCTGCAACTGCTCGCTCGCTGGAAGCGAGTGAGACTTTATGTTGATAGCAAATACTAGATAGTGTAGTGCTATCTCACAGAGCTTTTCAAAACGAATTAAGTACTGCATAATTAGATTCATTACGAACAACATTACGAAATCCAGAAACATGATAATAGGATCAGCGCCGGAGTAAAATCCAAAAGCAGCAGTAGAACAAATAACTCAACAAAGCCAAAAACAAACAGCAACAGCAAGTGTGTATAACGCAGTTGGAGAGATCACCAATGGAGATGTACAAATCTACTGGAATCAAAAGCAGCATAACATCAAATAAACTCGAACTCAAAATCAAAATAGTTATGAATACGGAGGAATTACTGAATAAAAATGGTCCCTGGCGATCATGTCGCCGAGCATTACAAACATAGTAACAGTAAGAACACCAGCAACAATTTGTCTCGGATCCACTGCCATTTCTCACCGATCCACAAAAGCTCTGTTCACAAGGAATTAAATATGGAAGATGCTGAAGGTACACTGTGCACAGAGCAACATGGAGTAGAAAATTACAGTGTAAATGTGGGAGTTTTTTTTTTATATATAAATGGATGAATTACAAGCAAGAAAAACTAAAAATCCGGCGGGACAAATGACCAATTATGGTAATTAAGTAGAATTAGCACACGTGTTATAGAGTTATTTGTTGTAATTTACCAAGTTGGACTAATTAGGGCCGAATGGGATAAGGACAGATACACTGACAGAGTGGCGCTCCAAATTTTTTTTATTTATTTGGCTTGACGTTTATTTTTCTGCCACCGACACTTCTTTTGAAAACGACTCAGCGCCTAAACATAACGCCGTTATCTTTCCGGCCCAATTAATTTTTTTAAAATTACCTAATTACACTTTAACATATTTTCGATTATTACTCTCAATTTTCAAAAATTTCAAAAATCCTTCTTTTTCATTTGAATACATTAATTCACTAATTCAGATATATGAATTCAATAATTTGAATACATTAATTTTGATTCTTAAATTATCTTTATGTTCAATGTATCATGTTTTAATTGTTATACTTAAAAATCCTAATTTTTGTATTCAAAACTGAATTAATGTATCCAAATTATTATATTTTTTTAGAATTTTTTGTAAATTAAAAATACTAAAAAAATAATAATTAACTTTTAAAAAAAATTCCTCCGTGGTTTATTCTACTTTATGTGATACAAAGATCACGGCATCTGAGAAATTATTATGGAGTATGTTTATTAAATTTGTTTTATTAAAGTCACTTTAATATTTATTTGTAGTTTAATTTTCTTTTCAATAAAATGAGACCCAACAAAGGTAGTAATAAGGTTGGTGCCATTTGGTGCCTTCTTTGGGAACAATTTTTTTTAAAAAAAGGCACATAAAATTGAGACGAATTAGTAATTTTTGAGCATATATTATGGAAATGAAAGAAAATATTTAAAGTCACGACTTATTGATATGCTTCATCAGATTATGAAAGTACTTTTGCTTTTCTTTTTCTTTTAACATATATGTGCTTTATAGTAATAATTTTTTATTTAATTTAAATATGAAGATATTTTTAAAAATAAAATTAATGCATATAAATCTGCTTACTCTCGTCAATTCGTCTTTAGACAAATTATTAGTCAATCCCAATTTAATGTAAACACTTTGCTTTTTAATTTGTATATATATATATATATATATATTCTTTTATAATTTGACTTTACACTCTTACTCTTTCCATCCCAAAATAATTTAATTTTTGAATGTTCAACATAATTGAATAATTCAAAGTTCAAGATAAATATTTAAAAAAATTTCATATTTATCTTTTCATTTATTGAAGTTTTATATTTTCTAGGAGATAAATTACATAATATATTTATGACTTCACAAACAGTAGTAGTGAAAAGTATGATTTAAATTTTGTCTTTGAATATTTTTCTTCATATGTGATTTAAATTTTATTTTTGAATTTTTTCTTAATATGTATGCATTATCTTACAAATTAAGTTAAAAAGAGACAGAGGAAGCATTTTACTATCAATGATTATGCATTGTGATACCATTAATGTCTAATAATTTTCATAATAATGATTAAATTTACTATTACCTTGTCAATGACTTATAGCCAAATAAGTCAAATTTATTTTATGTCATAAGTCAAATTTAGAAAAAAAGAACATTTTTCTCAATTTGAATATCAACTTATTACATTATCAAATTAAGAATATTTTAAAAGTACATGTACAACAACATTTATGATAAAAATTTAATTAATTCTTTAAATTCTAATGATGTCATGTAACATGAACAAACAGAAAAACTTCTATCCATTAGAGCTGCACTTTATCTCTGGCATTGGATAATGAAAATTTTTGTAATCGCACAATTGTTATTTAGAAATTAAAATAAATAAATAGGTAGAAGAGATGATAAAAGGAAAAATACACTTCATTCGTTTTAAATTGTTTATCGTATTTTATATTTTATACATTTATAAAAAATACATTAATTAAATTTGTTTGTGATAACTTTATCCTTGACTCTTATTTATATCTTAAAATATGTTTCTCTTAAATACTTATTATATGGAGGAGTTTGAAAATATTTAACAATAATTAATATTATTAAAAAATAAAACGAAAAGATAATTTATCTTAAATTTTTAAAATAGTAACAGTAGTTTATCTGTTCACTTTTACTTGTCTATTATTTGAAAAATAAATTTGAATTTTTACTTATCACTTTTAACATATTAAAAAAGATGATTATTCATTTTTCATGTGTCAGTTTTCTCATTAGCATTAATTATTTATTTTTGAAATTATTTTTTAATACCTAATATTAAACATCAATTATTAGAGATAATATTATAAAATAATCATGTTAATTATTATTTTCTTAATGAATGTGTCAAATTCAAATGACAAATAAAAATAAACAAAGAAAGTAATTTAAGATGACTAGTTGAATGCCACGTGTATTGCACGTCTAGGCTGAATCAAGTAAACTATAATTTTATAAGTGAAAGTATAAAGTTTTAGTTTTGTGAATTGTCATATAGAGATCTATTTGGCAAGGTCAAGATGATTGATTATCGGCCAAACCTACGAATGTGGACAACTAAAATTTAATTAGATACAAATGAATTTATTTTACTAATATAATTTTTTGAGGTACAAATACGTAATTAGGAGCAACCGACCAAATAATAAGTCCAAAACACTAGATGAAATATCTATATAAATTAACCCTACTCTAGGGTTTCTAACCTCTTCTTTGCGCAAAACTTTCCTCTCTTACGATAGTCGATTGTTCTCGAAGCGAAGAAGACAAGGCCAGGGCCTTTTTCGTTGAGGTAAGGTATAAGGTAAGACCTGCAAGTTCGTTCCTTAAAGTATTTTCCTCGTAGTTTAAGCTCTTGAATGATATAATCCATTTAATCAAAAGGAAAGATAGACAGTTCAGCGCTCCTTTAATATGATGAGAAGAAGAGAGGCCGCCTTTGTTCAAATAATAATTGTACCCGTACGAAATTCTTCTGTTTCTCTGATCAATACTATCAAATAAAAAGAAAGTAGCAAAAATCATAAGAGAAGAAAAGTCCACAGAAGGTTTCTTGAACCTGACTTTCTATTCCCTCATGTTATGGGTGGCTTATGTTTACTCTTGGACTCCTTCGCTTATCTGATGCTTCTCCTCTCGCAAAAGTGAATTTTTCTGCCTTTTCCTTTCCGTATCCACACTTACCATTTCTTATAACAAGTGTCCTCCAACGGATGTGCTCAAGTTCTATATATCCTGAATCAGGATCCAACTTATGACCCTAGATTCGACCTTGCATTTGACTTTTAAATTAGAACTTGACTCCGCCGGATCTTAATATCTAACACAAGAAGCGATCCTAACTTTCAACTCAAGATGTAACTCTGACATCAGATCAGGGATTTGACTCCGACACTCGAAGTTGACTCTCGACTTCGGATCTTAGATCCGATCCTGAATTCCGACCTAGGGCTCGACTCTAGCTCTCAATTCGGGACACGACTACGACATTCGACTTTTGAACTGGAGTTTGATCCTAACACTTGCCCCCGATGATTGATTAAAGACCCACTCTGATACTTAACCTGGGAGCCACCCTCGGCTCTCAAACTAAAAATTGACTCTGACGTCCAATACGAAGTCTCACTTTGACACTTAACTCGGGATCCAACTTGACACCATATCAGAGATCCTATCTTGATCTTTGACTTGAGATTCGAAACTCAAATTGATATTCGACCCTGATCGAGCTAAGTCTCGAATCATCTTGAATTTAAAAAAAGGTTAATGAGGAGAAATTGCATCTCATTGCATTGATGATTGAACATTTCACCCTATTCTAAAAAACTCTATAATAGATAAAAATTATCATTTATTATTTTTCTGTAGATAAAATTATTATATACTATTTTTTAAAAATAATTATTATTTAATTATAATGCAAATATGTAGGATTTTAAAATTAATTAAACTTATAACTACTAAAAATTTATTCATTAAGGTTGTAAGATTTATTCAAGATTTAATCAATATTTGGTCAACCAATATTGTAAAAATTTCCTACTTTACTGTAATAAACTTAGTCCTAATAAACACAGGTTTTGTTTAGTCCTAGTACAAAATTACATTTATATCCATTAGTAATTTTTTAAATGGAGAAAATTTTCATATAAAATGATAAATAAATAAATCAACTTTTAGTAGATATT
>JAOTQR010000092.1:15590455-15606410 GCA_025774065.1 Solanum ossicruentum | reverse complement strand
AATGGAACTTTTATTTTTAAGCTAAATAAGATGGAAATTTTTATTTTTAAGCTGAATAAGATGTAAGTTTTATTTTTAATCTAAATAAGATGGAACTTATTTTTAATCTAAATAAGATGGAAGTTTTACTTTTTTTAAGTTAAATAAAATGAAAACTTTATTTAAAACTAAATAGGATGAAGGTTTTATTTTTAAGTTAAATAAGATGAAAGTTTAATTTTAAAAACATATGACATAATCATGAAAATGCATACATATATGTTAAATAAGATAAAATTTATTTTTAACAATGAACAATTAAAGCTTGCAAAGAAATTTTTTTTTTTTAAAAAGATAAATAAGGTGAAGGGTATGTTACTAAACAAACATTTTCTTCTTAGAAATTGTACCATGAATAGAAGTTTGAATATGTTAAACCAAGCAAACAATAAAAACTACCCTTAGCATAACTAATCCCATCATAACTTATCTCATCATAACTAATCCCATCATAACTTGTGTCTAAACCAAACGACCCCTAACAGAGGAAGAAACCTACCAGCATTTCAAGCCCACCCCTTTTAATTTTCTATTGTACTGGAAGAGTAACAGAAGCACTAGTAGATTTGGTAGCTGACAGTCAGATAGGACAGTGAAAGGAAGAGGAGCATTTAAAGGTGTCTTAAGGTTGACCTACACAGAAACTTCATGCATAAGATTTTTATTGATAACATTCGTGCCATAGAGAACATAGAGGGGGATAGTACAGTCCATGAAATTTTCCCAGCGAGGAACCGACAAGAGTTTTGAACTAGTCAACTCGACAATACAAAGGAAAATGAAATCCAAACAACTATAGGACTCACTACCAAGCCTGGTATTTCAGAATATGCAAATCAGTAAGGAAACAATGTTCAAGAGTCGCTAGTATAGATAGGCCATTGAAGTGCAAGAAAATAGCAATACCATGCAAACTGCATATGGGGCTATGTCGTGGCTTGCATGAGAAGCTATCTAATCATGTTCAACAAGAAGCCTGAAGTCCAATGTAATAAGTCTCACCTGGCTTTGGGAAACCATGAGGAAGATCAGGGAGATCCAAGATTCCATCTTTCAATTCATACGCTAAATCACAAGGCTCTTCTGTAGACATCACTTCTTTGAGTTCACTAACCGTAAAGTACAAAGGATAAAATGTATTTGAGAGCCCAGAGAAAATTGATTCACCTGCATAACGTGGATGATCAGTTAGGAAAATATACTAGGCAAATGAATTGTGCAGTAATCATATTTAATCAGTGGTTAGTGTGGAACATAATATGCTGATTATTGTATGTTGCCTGATTCTAATATATTGCTCCTGGTCATTATCAGACATACACTCCCTCTGGTTTCATGTTATTTATCTTGGTTTGACAATTTGATTAAGGCACAAAACTTAAGGTACAGAATGTTTTTGAATCTTGTGGTCCTAAACTAAACTAAGGGTGTGTTGGGTAAAAATGTTTTCCGATTTTCCCATGGTCAGTTGGTTAAAATTTTGGGAAAATATTCTCTAAGAAAATCAGTTCCTTGAAAATGAGGAAAATGACTTCCCTAGGAGAAAGTAAAGAAAATAAGTTCCACTGGTGGCATTCTATATTGATTGTGTCCTTCCAACTTCCAACACACTTCATCTTCACCCCGTAGCTTGCATCCGAACCACCTCACACCCAACATCTGCTCACACTTCACCTCCCATAATACTTTCAAGAGTATATATGCTTTTAGAATAAGTTTTCCTTACGTATTATGTGTATAATGTACCAAAATACTCATTGAATCTTGTGGTCATAAATATGTCAGGTGAGCCGTTGGAATGAAAGAGTCCCTAAATATAGAAAGTGGCACCCTTTTATAAATGGACTAAAATGGAAAGTAAAATATGTAATTTAAAAGAGAGGGAGTATCATCTATCTGAGATTGCTGTCTTTTGAAATAACAAATCAACATTTCCAAGCAAGCAAAATACTCAACTTGTAAACAGAACCAACTGCAAAAGAATTCTCAAGATTACTACTCTGTAACAAAATGCAAAAGAATTCTCAAAATTTCTACAGAGTATCAATATGGGAAAAGCTTGAGAAAAACTACTATCCTCTCTGGAGAAAAAATATTTTTTTTTAAAAAAAGTTGTTGGCATAAAGCCGAAGATAGCTCTTGCTTAACTTACTAATGAGTCGCCCATAAGCCTTCCTATCATCTGTGCGAAAAACAACCTGGCATAAAATTTAGTTCACGAACTCATTAGCACCAAATTACCAGAGTTGAATGACTCCAAAAATCAGTTTAAAAAAGACAGTAGTTAAGGGGTATAACCTTTTTGAAGAAATTTAACCAGGCAATCTGCAGTGGTCCTGTTCACATTTCAAAGTATCTTAAATTCATTGACTGAATATTGAATTGAAAATGACATACACTGGTATGTTGCTAACAGCTAATAGAATACAGGTCCCATTAGAGAAAGGACAGGTTGCACTAAAGAAGCAAAGTTCATATAGAACAACCATTAGATTCTCCCTCTATGACTACCCACCCCAAATCAAACATGTGAATTAACAAGTCAAACTTCCTCTGTGTACATGGGCTTTTAAAATCTGGTATCATCAAGCAATTCACTAGTCAAACTTCCTCTGAGTAGATGTGGTTTTTAAAATCTAGTATCATCTTAGTGCTTGAAACTTCATATGCTAAGGGCAAATAGAAGAAAGACCAGACCACCAATCTTGGCTAAATCTGGACAGCATTTTATCATGGTCTAGTATAATTAGAAACATAAGTCAGAGCACAGAATGAGATGGATCATGGATAAGTACCTCCGCTAGTTCGGCACTTCCAAAATTCAGCAGTTGTATCACTATTTCCGGTTGCTAGCAAGCTAGATGCACTTTTCTCTGCCAGTTTTGGATTATAATACCGTGTGCCAGCTATTCCCCAAGCTTGTGATATCAACCTGCTTGAAGTTAAGTTAAGGATTAAGGAGATATTGTAACACTATCAATTGTGTGCTTTATTATGTTACATAAGCTGCTGCCCCTATAATGGGTTATCTTCAAAAGGGACATAAATCCCTTGAAGTGTGAGACATAATGATATGTTTGAGATGTAAGGATATGTAATGAACATAGCAAGCTTCTCAGTGGGGGGAGGAGGAGATGAGCCTCTTTTGCTTATAGTTAAAGATCCACCTCACTTAAGCAATTGTCACCATAATCACAATAGATTTTTTTCCTTTGATGAGAAGGGAAACCGTAGTTGCTATCTTTGGGTGTGCACAGGGTAAAACCTCGCTCCTAAGCAATAGCTCGCAAACCACACAGGAGAGGTAAAAAGAATCAGTTCTATTTCTCGATGGGGCGGGGAAGGGATATAACTCAGCGATAGAAAAGCGAATCTGGAGACTTCCTTCGTTTTTGCTGTCCCATATTAGACGAGCCCGGTGCGACAAGCTCGATCCAGAAGGCAAACTCCTTATGTTTGCTGACAAGGAAATTCAAACTCAAGACTTCTCACGTGAAAGTCCTAAGCTCAAACATCTGGGCCAGCCCAAAGCTGACATAGTTGGTATTCTATGATTCTACAAGCTAATAAAATCCATAAAAGCAAGTCTTTATCATATAATTATAATAGCCATAGATCACAATTCACAAAGCAAAAGGATGGTCAGATGGGTTTATATAGCAGGGGAGTAATATCTCAAGATGTCTAACAACTACAAATGCAGTAAAGAAAAGTCACATATTCCCTCCAATTTATACATCTAAAGTTTACTTTCCTCTAATCAAATGTTTTGTAGAATAAGCCCTCACTTCTTTCAAGAATTCAAAGTCATTTCAATTCGTTTAAATTTAACCAAAATGTCATTTTCGTCATGACACTGGTCTCACCTCGCCTATTGACGTAATAATATCACCTACTCTTATCACAATATAAGTCATTCTATCCTATGAAACTTGTACTCAGTTGAATCATATAAGAGGGACAGAGGGAATATCCTCTGCTTCAGGAAGCACAAGTCATAAAAACAACAGAAAAAAAAGGAAACTACGTAACAGACAGACCTTGGGTTAAGCAAGGACAACAGTCTGTGCCGCCTTTCCTCGGGGATATCCTCAATTTTCTTCCTAATCATAACAATAAATACAAAATTAATTAGAAATGATGAGACTAAATAATTCTTTAATAGCTAAAAATGATCTTGTCACAAGTTGATAATTCATCAAGCTTACTAATCGTAAAGTGAGTAATAGAGGTTCACCAGAGATAAGAGGCGGGATTATAAGAAGATGGGTCCAAAGGAATAAGCTCCATTGGAGGGTCAAGGAAGGTGACTACATCCTGTTCGTCCAAGTACGCTATCTTTCCATTCGGTAACAATTCGTAGGGTTTCTCATCCCATGGTGAGGAAGAACTGGAGAATGAAGACGAACTTAGTCGTACGGAGGCGCTGTGCTTTGCCCGACGCGAAATTGACAGAGACCTCAAACTGCCGGACGAAAGAGCTGACCCAAACTTTGTGGAACAGAAATGAAAACGTAGCTGCCGATTATGGCCAGTGATTATTTTGGGGGAGAAGACCGCGAGGCTACGGGCGCACGCCCTCTCTGGAGCAGCTGCTGTCTGAGGATACTGCATTGTGAATGCCCAAGTTTAGCCGAGGCCCGAGTGAAAGGTTAACCATTTGTTACTCCCAAAAGATACTTATTCAGTTAAAATAAATAAAAATAAATTATGTTTTTTTGAAAACACACCCAAAAAAAAAAGAAAAGCGGATGTTCTTTTTTAAAATAGAGGGAGTATTGGTTATGGACTATGTTTTATCAAATCGAAATTGTCATCTATTAATTTGTGAGATAATTATACAAAATGTCCATCAAGAAAAATCATTTATAAAAAAAAATAACTTACTTTTTTTCTAATTTAAAATGACCATTCGATCTATGTTTATATTCTAAATAGGGGCTCGACTATTATCAAATTGATTGTTTGGCATTTTGGCGGCTGTAAACCTGCAAGGCTACTTTGGCCATATGATCATTTTCTTTCTCATTACAAAAAACATTCATTATTATTTTTTATTGTGCTATTTACTGAAACTAAATGCTTTAACTCATGATTACAGAAATGCAATGAATTCAATTTTAAGAACAAAACTTTGAACCCATCATATTCAATCTCTCTTCAATGTTTTCATGGACTGGAGTTTCAGGTTCTGTTGTAGAGAACCATTCAGCAGTAGGGGATGCTCCTAGCCCGTCGGAGATTCTGATTTCGACGTTTTGCAAAGGAAGGTCGGGCAATACTTCCGGGTAAGCTTCACTTTCTGCAAACAGCGTAGCCGTTTGTCTTTCATTGCCATCAGATGGATTTTCTGACAGGGAATTAGAGTTGTCTTTCTCTTCATCAAAAACTTTTGCTATTGCAGAAAGCTTTTTCCATATTGAATCATCAGTGGCTAAGATTTCTCTATTCTGATAAATGAAGTTGAGGAAGAACATGAGAAGAGCGGAACCTGCTGATACACCAGCTATGACGAAAAGGCCCATAAAACTATCTAGCGCGAGGCTATCAGATGCTATAGCCATTCCATCTTGTTTTGGACAATCTGTTTCATTCCCGAACCATTTCTGTATTATGTTATTCATAACCTCTCTCTCCATCACCTCCAAGATTGCTCTCGATACATCAGGTACCAAAGGTGACCCTTTTGGAAATGCCTGTAAGAAGTTGCGGGAAAATAGAAGATTGGATTGTGTGAACTACCGTGGATAGAGTAATTGCAATTATGGAACATTTCCAGATGCAGAGAGAATCTTACGAATCCAAAGCCAGCAGTCTTGTAAGTCGGACCAATCATAATATACTTTTTGCAGTATTTGTTGAGGAAGAGTCTGAGATAAGGTAGTTCATCAACAATTGCACCTACACCTCCATTTTTACTTCCTCTTGAGAGGGCATCCTCATATTCTTCCAATGTGCTATAACTCCGAAACTTGGAGCTGTCAAATTGCATGCGCTTCAAGACACCTCTGACAAAGGAACCTTTGTGGTAACCAACATATTCTCCACTCTTGATGAGATCATTGAGGTCTGTTATAGTAGGTTGAAGCTTTTGAGCTGTCAACATAGATGTTAAGTTAGCTGTATAACTTGATGTCAGCACCAGAATCACGAAAACCCACACAATCAGCACAAATCTTGTAAAGTTACTTGTTATCCTCGCTTCTGAAACAACCGACCATATATATGATTACTAGTTAGAATTAATATAAAGCTTTCATATTTAATTTACTTTAATCATAGGCTTACTATGAGCAAAAACGAGAGTTGAGAAGGAAAACCATAATATCATCCCAATTTGCTCTCGTTTGGGTCCTCGAAACTCTCTATTTACACGGTGTTCTAGTACCCAAACCACAAAACCAGTGAAAACAAAGAATGCTTCGGTTGTTGCCCAAAGCTCACTCTCTAGAGGTTTCACGAAAATCCAAGCATTCTTCCTGTCATCATCCTTTACTGACACAACTGTAGAGAATCCTGACTCTGTAAAAGGTAATGTGAAATCCACATACTTGGATCGGTTCGCTGTAATGGTCACGTCACCTATAATTGCATCAAATTTCTGGTTAAAGTAAACAATGATTATTTCAGTACTTATGATTGGTCTTCTCTGCCAGAACAAAAGCAGAATAAGAAAATCTAAAGGGCATGAATGTAATGTAAGGAATTCAGCCAAAGAGGCTAATTCAAACAAGGATTAGATATTACCTTAGAAAAGTGCTTATAAGCAAGATCATCAAAGTCTGGAGAAGTTGGGCTATCTAGTATTTGAAATGGAATGAATTCGTAAGGGACAGCATATGGCAATGATGAGATGACTTCTTTGAAGACATCTGCACAGAAACCACTTGCAGTTACTTCTTGTGTTTTTGAATCTATTTCCACTTTAAGGAATTGCTCCAGCCCTTCTTTGACAGGAACTCCAACCCTCAACTTCTTGCCTCTTGTGGGTATTTCCCAGCCTTTTGGAGCAATAGTAGATTCCCCCGGCCAAACAATGTCTCCTAGTTGCTTATTACACTTAGCTTCTGTTTTATCATTCATCTTCAGTTTACATGAAATTCCATACTTCTCTGTCCAGAATCCAACACTTCTCTGTCCTGTCCCAACTATATTCACAATTTGATATGGGGATGAATGCAATTCTCCATTGATGAGACGGAATTCACCACTTAGTGCTGTTTTTAGCGCTATGTTTTGCATAGAGTGAAGGAGCAGAGATCCCAATTCTGAGGTTCCAAGTGCATCTAAGTCCGTTAAGTTCTCTCTAGTATCTGATTTTTTGAATTTTGGGATGGCAGTGTCACCCACTTCCTCTACTGCTTTTGCTAATGCTGTGATGCCATCATATGCCCATAGCCCGAAAACATTGAGTTCTATGTCCATATCTGGATACTCTTGACGAGATCTCCTTTTCCATCTCTTTGTGTAATTGATAAGCTCATTTGTTCGTGGAACATATGGCTTTACACCAAGAACACCTTGCATTGATGACTCAATCACTGAAGGATCTACCGAGTCCAGAAGACTCGTTAGCACATCTGTGATGATCCATGCATATCCATCACTCATCATCCCGGCTTTGTTTGCGTTGAAGAAAAGGTGTTTGGCAAGTGCTGGTCTCAAGTGCACAATGAAGACCCTGGTCTGCATTGTGTTCAACTTGTATAGCTCACTGAGGATTTGGTCATCATTGGCTGACGGAGAAATAACACTTCTGTAGGAGACTGAAGTGCTGATATCCAGTAAGGCATCGGTCAAATGTGGAACTATCCCAGTTCCAAAGGGGCTATCCTCGTAGATGACTACAACCTCCTTCCAATCAAAGTTCTTTACAATTGCTGCAATAGCCTTAGTCTGGCTGGAAGAAGGAAGTGCTCCTCTGATGAAGAAGGGATTTTCATTTACTGAAAGTAAAGGACTTGTTGCTGGCGATATGATAGGAACTTTTACTCTGTTCCCTAAATCGATCACAAAATTAGTTTGTGTAGACATTTGTGGTCCAAAGATAGCTTGTACCTGGACATCCTTTAGCAAGTATATGGCTGCACATACACAATCAGACAGTAAAAAATTGTACGAAGTGAAACTCAAAGGGGAAAAAGACTCTATCTTGTGCAAATAGGACATGAATTACTAACTGCCAGAGTATGTCTGGTAGTTTGTTTGGCTAAGCTTCTGAGAAGGCAAAAGTACTTATTTTAGTGACTCATGAATCGAAGAGAGATATATGCTATTTTGACAGAAGTAATCATGGGGCTGAATTTACCAGCGGATGCTGCTTCCACAACATCTCTCTTGGAATCTCTTAAGTGAGGGACAATCCTAATGGTACTGCGACTAGCCGTGGCATGGTAATCTTCAAGTGCTAGTAAGATACATGTGTGCATTACTTTTCCCACATCTGTTTCCAGATCAAGAATTATGCCCACATCCACCTTTACAACATTGGTTTTAATCTCTTCACCTCTTATTTTCATTACGTAGTGGCAAAAGCTAAAGACAGAGACAAGTTGAATGAAAAGAATTAGGAATTTGCAACTTGGACTTGTCATTTTTGAGAGTTGGGCGAGCAGTTGTGCTTGTCTAAAGCTCTTGAGAATCCGTGAATTTATAGACTTCAATCAGTGAAGACCTTGACTAATATGAGTCCAAAATTCACACCATAATAAGGGCAAACGACCATCCCACTCCCATTATACTTTTACCAGTCGTGGTCAAGAAGTAAATGGTAAACACTGCATCGATATATTGATTTATTTGCATTAGGAAGCTTCTTGGTAAGTTACCCATATGATGTTGAAATGAAAATATCTGAGAGCTTTAAGTCATACACGACACTTTAATGTTGTGCAGAGAGAAAGTAATCAACTTAAAACGAATTATTTCTAAATTATTGATAGACTTAAAAATACTTCTCAACTTGGCGAACTAAGCTTAAATATATCCTCAAACTTGGAATAAACTATTAGTTTCATCCCTAAACTATTGATAGACTTAAAAACACGCCACAACTTGACACACTAAGCTTAAAAGACAGATCAAGTTAGACAAGGAGAGGAGTATTTTTCCAAAATTATCAATAGTTCGAGAACGAAATTAATAATTCGCACCAAGTTTAAGAGTGTTTTTAATACTTTTCTCAAATTTAAATATAACTAGTATTGTTGTACGCGCTTTGCGCATGATCAAACCGTGTACTTTGTTTTATAAAAAATATTAGAGAGAAAAATTAAATTTAATTATGAACTTATAAAAAGATAAATAATTCACTAATTTTAATAAATTATTTATTTATAAAAGATTTTATATATAGAGAGATTCTATCACTAATTAGAACTCAGGATAAATTAAAAATTTTCTTAGCTAGGGTATTTTCTTGATTAAAATAAGGAAGATTTATGAATCTTTCCATGGCTATAAGTCCTTATTAATTTTATCACTTCTTTCCATATATTTTAAAAGTAAATATTATAAATATACTAAATAATAATTTAAAAAAATAATGAAAAAATAATTTTATTTAAAAAAATTAATGAAGAATAAAAAGTTCAATCAACCAAGACCGACTTTAGCATAAAGCCACTGAAGCAAAGGCTTTAGGCCTCCAATTTTATAAGGCCCCAATTTTTTAATGTTTCCTCTATCTCATATTAATGTTGCTATAGCTCTAAAAAGTTATTTAGGAATTTAAAACTAAAGTTAACAATTATTTTCAATTATACCATTAACAAAGAAGATTTATTTTTAATACTGTTCAATTCTTAACCAAAAAAAAAAAAAGAGAATAACTTAATAAACTATATCCTATATTTGTTCATTTTGTGTTGCTTAATGGACGTAATGGGCAAAGGAAGTAGAAAAGTAATATTTCATTTTGCTAAAAAGATTTTATTATTTTCTAAATACATATATTGCTTATAGAGTTTCTATAACAATTATCTCGATCGAAAAAAAATTAAATTAAAATTGATTAAATTATACTTAAGATCAACAACATCTCAAGATAAATTAAATGAATTAAATGTATTATTAATTGAAAAGTAATTATTGGGAGAAAATGATTATAAAACAAATTTTAATTTTAATTTATAATTTTAAAATCTCAAAAATCTATAAGAATAAATTTTATATTAAAAATATATTCAAAATCCTTTTTTTTTTTGAAAAAAAATTAAGACCTCATTTTAAAATTTCACTTTAAGCCACAAATTATAGTGAACCACCTTTGCAAACAACATTTCTAATTTCTAAATAATGTAAGACCAAAATAACTTTGCTATCGTAGTATTGGTTACCGTCCAAAATCAAAATCTGTACTACTTGCATGCACGTGAAGAAATATTTCAATAAATGTATTCGATTCCCACTTGTTCCCATTTTTTTTTTCGGAACACTTCCAATCCTACGTCAAGGGGGAGCTAGAAGTCCCAATAGAGGTTTGACCAAATTTAATAAAGTACTTAAATAAAAAAATTTCTACTTCATATTATGTGAATAATTGACACCTTTTTTAATTTAAAATAAGTTTTTTAAAGTTCAAGAAAATTAATTGTGAGAGACCTTTTCTTTTATATATTTACTGTTTAATTCATTTAATCAGATTCTTAACTATTTTATATTTAGTATTAAAATATTTAAAAATGTTCACCAGACCTTGCACGGCCCGTGGTGCACTCCACAAGCCGTGAAGGTGCTCGTGAAAGGCACCAAAGCAACAATGGCAGCAGCACGCGCAGAAGCATACCACGACACCTTGCACGGGTAGTGGTGGTCTTCACGACTCATGAAGGTGATCGTCCAGCAACCTAGCAAGGCAACAACACAATTCACCATTCAAGGCCCGTGGTGCAGTTCACGGTCAGCAAAGGGATTGTGAAAGTGTCCAGGCGTTCAGATTTCTAAGGGGTCGTTTGGTACAAAAATGAATAATGTAGGAATTAGTAATGCAGAGACTAGTTATGCAGGGGTAGTAATGCTGAGATTATTTTTTAGCCCGTATTTGATTTATTGTTTTCCATTTAATGTTGTGCTTGGTTTAAAATTCTATAAAAAGTTTCTTTTCAATTATGCCCTTGAACTATTATGAGATTTTCTATTTCATGTAATTAGATCAAAGTAGATTATTTTCGTGACTTCGAACTAGTTAGGAGAATAATAATTTTGCCATTATGTTTACTATTTTCTCATTTGAATTATTTGAGAATAAATAATTTTAATCTTAATAAATTCATCACTAATAAAATGTCAATCTTTAATTTAATAAAGATAGACCATCTATTATTAAAGTAGAAAAGATGATAAACAATTGTAAAATAGACAATCTATATTTACGCATAAAAGTTTGGAAGTTGTAATTTTAATACAGTGTTTATATCTTACAACGCCACTCAACTTTGAGATTATATTTAACATCATGGGTCTTGGTTTTGTATCAATAAAATCACTCAACTAAATTAATTATAAAAAAAATTGACATGGCAAAATATTTTTTGTCTATTGTGTAAATATGAAACCACAAATAAATAAAATTTTAAAATTTGACATGGTAAAGTTATTTATTTTTATATTATGAAAATATGAACCCGCAAATAAATAAGTTTTGTAAAATAATTTATTTAAATAAATTTACTAGTACAAAACTACAAATATAAAATAAAATATAAAATCAAACAAATAAAAAAAAGTGTATAAGAATTTAAGGGACATTTTTATATTTATATATAACCCCAAGTATTAAATCCAATGGATTAGCTAAATCAAACAAATAAAAAAAAGTGTAAAAGAATTTAAGGGACATTTTTATATTTATATATAATCTCAGGTATTAAATCCAAGGGATTAACTAATACCACCAAATGGGAGATATACATGGGTCCAATTTCTACCAAATATAGTATAACTAATAAATAATTATAGTCTTAATAAATTAATCACTAATAAAATGTCAATCTTTAATTTAATAAGAATGTGAGAGGTAAGAAGTTGCTCTCCTGATAAGGAGAGGGGAGAATCTGCTCGACTGATAAGGAGAGGGGTTCAAGAAGCAGTACAATAAAGGACAAAATAAGGATTTGGTATAATAATACAATTTTTTATTTCTATTTAGAAAAATAAATCATCTATTATTAAAATAGAAAAGATGGTAAACAATTATAAAATAGACAATCGATATTTACACATGGAAGTTGTAGTTTAAATATCGTGTTTATATCTTACAACGTCAATCAACTTTGAAATTATATTTAACATCATGAGACTTTGTTTTGTATCAATAAAATCACTAACCTAAATTAATTATAAAAAAGATTGACATGACAAAATATTTTTTGTCTATTGCGTAAATATGAAACCACAAATAAATAAATTTTTAAATTTGACATGGTAAAGCTATTTATTTTTGTATTATAAATATATGAACCCGCAAATAAATAAATTTTATAAAATAATTTATTTAAATAAATTTATTAGTACAAAACTACAAATATAAAATATAAAATCAAACAAATAAAAAATATATAAAAGAATTTGAGGAACATTTTTATTCTCAGATATTAAATTCAACACCAAATAATTTGTATGATATTAACTAATTCATAAATTAATTAATACATGAGTTCAATTTCTACTAGACATACTCCTAATTCCTGTATTTTCCCCCCATCCCTCTTACGAAATGGCTCCTAATTATCCTATTCAAACTAGGATTAGTTTTCCTACTTGTTTTAGGCTAGGTCTCACCACTTAGTAGAAATAGGACTTTTATTTATTTTTGGTGAAACACATTAATCCTCACGTTTTGGGGCTGTAAGACACGATCAAAACCTCAGTTAAAATTATTTATTTATTTAATTGTTTTTCCCATTCCATGTCAAATTAGTATTTGTTTTTGGATTCACTCTTCCCCTATAAATTAACGTAACTTTTCACATTGTGTATTTGTTTGTACAATAATTAATAATGGTGAGAAGTGAGAATGAATTCAAGGATGAATGTGTTCCCCCGTGGCACAAGCAAATTACGTTGAGGGCAATGGTGACTGAATTGATCCTCAGCGTCATCTTCAACTTCATTGTTTGCAAACTCAATCTCACTAGTTGTCCCTTCTCTCAATGTCGCAGCTGGACTATTGGTTCGCCGGGATTAGATCATATGTTGAAGTCAAAAAAACAATTGAGCGTTGGTAAATACGAATTTGGGAGAAAAAAAATTTCTTCTATTACCTACAAGAATAGATTACAAAAACAACTCTCAAACTCACATTTTTCTAACACTCTTTGTTGGTTTTTTTTTGTGTTATAACAAATGAGATTTGTACCTCTATTTATAGTAGATTTTGCAAGTGTGAACAAAACATTTATTTTCAAAAATGATGGATTGTTGGTGGCTGTAAAATCTTGACCAAGATATAGTCTAAGATGGTGGCTACTAGGTTCAACAATAGTGACTGACAGCTTCAACAATGATGGCTGGAATAATCTTCAATTCTCCCCCCCAGCCATATCCGGAACAAGGATCCAGACTATATCTTTGCATAGCTCTAACTTCTATCGAGTCACTACTTTTGTCAACATATATCAGCTGGATTCTCCTTCGTATGGATTTTTACTAGTCTCAACAGTTGTCGATTCATCACCTCGCGTATCCAATAATATCGAATATCAATATATTTTGTACGAGGTGGGTGTAAAAGTTTGAAGGCTAAAATTATTTTAGAAAAAGACCAAAACTTTATTGAATTATTTGAAGCTATGGTGCTGAATGGGGCGTGAGTTTGAAAGTGCAGGGAGGCCCCTTTGATGTCTTATAAGTCAAGCGTCAGCGTCACATTTTATATCGTGACATATTAAAGAAAGAACTTTTATTAAGTTGATACTTGAGATGTTATAAGAATTACATAATTTAAATCATTCGAATATTGCTTTTGAAATTCGTTTGATACCAATAATTGAGTATGATGTCTTGCAACGATAATATGCTCATTATCCATCTTATTGTATACCATATATTATCGTTTCAATTTCTATGCAACTCATTGTAATATTTATTATAATATTTCTTAAGTATTTATATAGCACGTATTCAAAAATTAGTATATATTAAACAGATGGGATAGTTCAATTTTTAGCTTACCGTTGAACCCATTATACTTCGAAATTTGGGGTTCAAATTCGTATTCTATTATTCATAAAAATTTTAGTAATTTTTCACACATATTTTTTGTTTATCCATGTCGAAGACGCGAATCTTATGAAAATACTTGCATCTGTGACTAATTTCGATAAATAGATGGCCGGAACTTTTGCCAGACATTTTTTCCGGTGAATCACTCTCTCTTTTCTTTAATGCTTTTCATCGTTGTATTTCTTGAATCTATAATTTTTAAAAGCAAATAAGAGTGAAGGCTTTGTTCCTCCAAAACACAAATCATCATTAACATATCTTATAAATTTGTCACCAAGATGTTCATCAATGACGAAATCATCGGCGGCGAAACAGGGATAAGCCCGAGAAATTGAAATCATTCTTTATACTGAAAACTTCAACTTCTCTGACGCCTCATTCATCAAAGCAAACATGTAATGGGTTTTCTGACTCAACTGGGTCATGAGCTCAAACTTGTTGTATTTGAACAAAGCAAAAAAGAACAGTACAGAGATTTAATTTGTTAGATCTGAACACAGCCGCCATGGCTACAGACACTAGTTTGCTATTTAAAGTTGTATATCGTCCTGCTAAAGTGGAAGAGGAGTATTTATATTTGAACCCAAAGTAAATCTTTAAGGGTATTTTTATATCCAAAAGTAGAAGAGGAGTATTTATGAAAATGTGTTTACGAGTCTAAAAGTAAATTTTAAGAATATTTTTATACGAAAAGGTGAAAAAGAGATATCTATGAACCTTTTTTTTTTATAAATTGAGAGTATTTATAAGTTTTTTTTCCCTTTTTTTTCAATTGGTATTAAAAATATAGCCCATAAAGGTTGCATCATGTAAGCTCCATCCAAATCATAGAAAATACTCCCTCCGTCTCAAGAATGGTGGAAGAAAAAAAGAATAAAAATCGAAAAAATAATGAAGAAAGATTTGGCAAGTGGAGGTGTGTGCAGAAAACCTCCTACAATACAAGTGGTTCTTTATTTCTGAAGTGGTATTAATTTCAGTTGAAACTAAATTAAGGGAGTAAATAGTTATCCGTAAAGTTTTAGTGTTTACGAAAGTTTCATGGACGAGCTTGAGAGGGATTTTATGTGTTTTCTTTTGTTACGATGATGAATTAATGATGATATGGTGATGATGATTTAATAAACACTACATTAATCTCTCATGTGGTTATTGAAATATAATTTTAGTGTCGGCAAAATAAATTCATATTTTGGTAATTTGTTCATATTTTAATAGTTTGGATAGTGACTTTTTATATGGGTAAAATATGAGCTTACATTCATATTCAATCCATAGAAATATGGGTATTCATGGGTAAAATATGAGTAAAATATGATTTAATCAAAGGATCATTTACAAAAATGATATATTTTTTAATTAAAATTACAAGTTTTAGTATAATTTTAACTCTTACCAAATGTAATTATATTTTTATTATCAAAAATATCAACAAGAAGGAGAGAGAAAAGGAGAACCTTTCTCTTTATTACTTTCTCTTTCTTTTAAAAATATTAATTAATTATTTTAATTTAACATTCAATTTTAGATTGAATATTATGTAAATGATGTTCTTACTATTCCTTAAATTAGAACATTCATTTTATCTAAATACATATATAATGCATTGACACAATTTTAATATGCTAAAATATAAACTAATTTAAATAGTGTTTAAATATTTAAAATTTAGATATAATATTTTTGACACCAT
>JAOTQR010000092.1:15564840-15575374 GCA_025774065.1 Solanum ossicruentum | reverse complement strand
GAGGAACCTGCTTGAAAGTTTCGTATATGATTTTGAAGTTATCTTCCACGCAGTGGTGGTCCTATAATCTTCCGTTATTCATGATCCATAAATCTGGTCCTATAATCTTCCATTATTTATATACTCTCTACTCAATGGTGGCTACACAAAAATAAAATAAAAAGAAAAAGAAAAACACACAAGAAAACAACTTCTATTACTTATCTTTTAAACTTTTTTTTTTTTAGTTGGCAATATTTTTGAGATTGGTAGCATTAGTTGTTGTAAACTGCACTAATTTGCAACTTTTTTTTGTTGCTGCAAATATTATTTGCAGAATGAAATATGATAAGGTTTTCTGTGCACCATGAATGTGACCTATGTTAGTAAATACCCCTCATATATGGAGGAAGTGTCCAATTTTAAATTGGACAACACTTTAAATCTTTCATATATCTTAATTTGAGCTATTTATATTCAAACTTTAAAAGCCCAAATATATTATTATTTTATCTTGGCCCATTTCACTCCTTTGTGTGGCTAACAAAAGTAAGATGCAGTAGCAGCTGAAGTAGCAGCAGAGAAGAAAGAGAAGAAAACCTCTTTTCCGTCCATTGTTCTGTCAGTCTGGTTTTCCTTCCGGATCGAAGATCAAACGGAATCCGATCGTCCTCAAATTTTAGTATATTATTTGTGACATTTTCTTCTTCAAATTAAACGATCAGTTTCTCATTTTGATGCCCGAAAGGTGATTTTCTTGCTGTGTTTTTCAGACCTGCATTTTTAGTATCTTTTACTCTAGTTTGGTGAAATTGTTGATTATTGTTTTGCCAAGGATGTTCCTTGATGATTGTATTTGCCTTTATGTTTACTGGAAAGGAGAACTTGTTGTACCTACTTGGTTGGTTTTGATGATTAGTGAAAGTTTTCAGATCGTTGTTGAACGGTTCCGTGGTTTTCTGCCCGATTTGGGGTTTTCACGTAAATTGCGTGTTCTCTACTTTATTTCTGCTGGTTTTAATTGATCTGTTTCTGCTGTTTTTTTTTTTAGTTTATTGTGTCTTGTCATTCATGCTGTTTTTTTTTTAAGTTCATATTGCCTTGTCATTCATCTTATTTATTTTGGGGAAAAGATTTTATTGCGCTTTCGTTTTTGTTTCGTCGTTGCTTCCGGAACAACCTAGTTGTTAATGAAATAAGTGTAAAATCATGACCAAAAATACATGATGATTTCTTGCCATCCGACCGGACACTACAACGTATCATAATAAAAATATGATACTTATTACGGAGGTTCTCATTTAATTATCTAATATTGCAGTATTTACCAATTTACATGAAATAAAGGATTAATCTCCAATTTTCCATTTCCACTTCCTCTTCCTCTTCATACATTTCATATTACAAGCTATTTACTACCATTCTTTTACAAGCTAAACAATTTTTTCAAGAGATAACTATTAAACTAAAGACTATCTATAAAAATCTCATTTTTATAGAATTTTATTGTTTTTATTCTATTATTGTGACATAACAAAACTACCTCATTTAAATTTCCTAGAAATGGATGCTGGAGCCACTTCTTGATGCTAATATGCTGGCCAAGAGTGACAAAGATATAATGTAGTCTGGTTAAACTAACCGTAAAGCTAGCTTATCTCTGAACAATCTCTTCTAGGGCCCTATTCAGGAGTGTCACAAGTACGGTAGCAGCTATATGTGTCATCTTTCCTCAATTGTTCCTGTAATGGTTTCATGAACTGGAGTTCCAGGTTCTGTTGTAGAGAAGCCTTCAGCAGTAGGGGATTCTCCTAGGCCGTCGGAGATTCTGATTTCAGGAGAAGCTTCTCTTGCTGCAAGCAGTGTAAGCATATTGTTTTCATTGCTTTCAGATGGTTTTTTTGACACAGAATTAGAGTCGTCTCTCTCTTCATCAAAGACTTTTGTTATTGCACAAACCTTTTTCCCTATTGCGTCATCGGTGGCTAAGATTTCTCTATTCTGATAAAGGAAGTTGAGGATGAATAGGAGAAGAGCGGAACCTGCTGATACACCAGCTATGATGAAAAGGCCCATAAAACTATCTAGTGTGAGGCTATCAGATGTTGTGGGCATTCCATCTTTTTGTGGACAATCGGTTTCATTTCCAAACCATTTCTGTATCATGTTATTCATAAACTCTCCCTCCATTACGTTTAAGACTGCTCTTGAGACATCAGGTACCAAAGGAGATCCTCTTGGAAATGCCTGCAACAAGTTGCCAGAAAATAAAAGATTAGCTCATTGAGCAAACAACAAACCATTCTAAACAAATGTAAACACGTTCTGAAATATCACTGGATTGCAACAATCTTACGAATCCAAAGCCAGCAGCTTTGTATGTCGGACCAACCATTATATACTTCCTGCAGTACTTGTTAAGGAAGAGTCTGAGATAAGGTAGTTCATCAACAATTGCACCAACACCTCCATTTTTACTTCCTCTTGAGAGCGCATCATTATACTCTTCCAATGTGCTATAACTTCTGAACTTGGAGCTGTCAAATTTCATGCGCTTCAGGAAGACGTCTTTGACAAAGGAACCTTCTTGGTACCCAATATATTCTCCATTCTTGATGAGATCATTGAGGTCTGTTACAGTAGGTTGGAGCTGTTGTAGTGTTAACATAGATGTTAAGTTAAGCTGTATAACTGGATGTCAGCACCAGAACCACAAAAACCCACACAATCAGCACAAATCTTGTTAAGTTACTTGTTACCCTCTCCCCTGCAACAACCAGCCATATATACAATTTGTTGAGAAACAAGGAAAAGTCCTAAATTTATCACCTATAATATGCTTTGAGTTAGCATCTTACTATGAGCAAAAACGAGAATTGAGAAGGAAAACCAAAATATCATCCCAAGTTGCTTGAGTTTGGGTCCTCGAAACTCTTTGTTTACACGATGTTCGAGTACCCAAACAACAAAACCAATGAAAACAAAGAATGCTCCGGTTGTTATCCACAGCTCGCTCTTTAGAGGTTTCAAGAAAATCCAAGCATCCCTCCTCTCATCATCCCTTACCGGCACAACTGCAGCAATACCTGACTCTGTAAAAGGTAATGTGAAATCCACATATTCTGACCGGCTCGCTGAAATGGTCACATCACCTACAACTGCATCATAGTCCTGGTTCAAGAAAACATTGATTATTTGCTGTATTTATAGTTAGTCATGTTGGGGAAAAAACGGACTAACACAAAATAAATATGACACAATAATATGAAAAATGAGAAAATAATGACACCAAATATTGTTACATGGAAACCCTTTTAAATAAGGGAAAAACCACGACCAAGACGAGCAACTGATATTACTATAGTAAGAAATTTTTCACCGTGTAAGCACGAGTACAATACTCTCAAAGACTTCTACACACAAAAGAAATAATCTTTTTTGATTTTTTATCTTACATTTTTATTAAATAGCCTATGTATACCTCACAGATAAATTACTTAATATATTTTATTTTTTCTGTGACTCTTTTTCTTTTTTCTCTCAATTTAGTGTATACATCTTTGGAGCAGATTTCCCTTTTATATAGAAAATTTTACTACCTATTTTTCTTTGGCAGGTGAACAACTTTTCCTAATTGTCAAAAATTGTTAAGCAACTTTTGACAACAACCATAACAATTGTTTGCACAATTGTTAAATTGTTGAAAAGAAGGGGACTGGACCCACAAATCTCCCCCTCCAAACCCATTTCCAGAAGAAGGTATCTCTCTCTTCTCAGAGAGAGCTCATGCTGACAAGTTATTTGCACAATTCAAACTTGTCTTTTGTCACAACCTTGGTTAGCATATCTGCAGAATTCTCATTTGTAGAGATCCTTTCAATCTGCATAGATTTGTCTTCTATCTTTTCTCGAATCTAGTGATATCTCACAACTATATGTTTTGTCCTTGCATGGTATATCGAATTCTTGCTCAAATCTATCATACATTGACTATCGCAATAAATGATATACTCTATCTGCTGCAACCAAAGCTCTTGAAGGAATTGTTTAAGCCATATCATCTCTTTTGCTAGCATCAGTAGCAACAATATACTCAGCTTCAGTCGTAGATAGTGCAACACACTTTTATAACTTTGATTGCCAAGATATAGCTTCCTCTGAAAAAGTAAACAAATATCCAGTAGTGAATTTTCGGTTATCAAGGTCACCAGCCATATCAGCATCTGTATAACCCTTTAAAATTGGACTAGAGCCTCCAAAATATAAGTATACATCTGAGCTTCCTCTCAGATACCCAAGTATCCATTTCATAACTTCCCAATGTTCTTTTCCAGGGTTATCGAGAAATCTGCTGACAACACTAACTGCATGAACAATATCAACTCTACTACATACCATTGCATACATTAGACTACCAACGACAGAGGAATATGGAATTTTGGTCATACTCTCTTTTTCCTCCTTCATTGTTCACATCTTCTTGCTCAACTTCATATGACTAGAAAGAGGTGTGTTAACAGGCTTAGTATTCTTTATATTGAAACGCTCCACACACGTTCAATGTACTTCTTTTGTGACAAATAAATCTTATTTCATCTCTGAGACGAGTGATCCTCATGCCCAAAATTTATTTGGCATGGCCCAAGTCTTTCATAGAAAAAGACTTACACAACTCATTCTTCAACTCGTCAATTTTGGAAGTATCCTTGCCCACAATCAACATATCATCCACATACAGCAATAGGGTGATAAAATCATTATCAAAAAATTTTTGTACAAACACACAATAGTCTGAGGAAGTCTTCTTGTAGCCTTGCTCCCCCATAACAAATTCAAACTTTTTGTACCACTGTCCAGAGCTTGTTTTAGGCCATATGGCTCTTTTTGAGTTTGTACACAAAATTTTCTTTACCTTTTACTTTGAAGCCCTAAGGTTGTTCCATACAAATCTCCTCTTGTAGGTCATCGTGAAGAAAAGCCATTTTCACATCCATCTGCTCAATCTCCAAATTTAGACCAGCAGCCAGACTAAGAACTGTACGAATGGAGGATATTTTCACGACAGGTGAAAATATTTTGTCAAAGTCAATACCCTTTCTGGAAAGATCGAATCCCTTAACAACCAATCTAGATTTGTATCTAGGCTTCTGGGTATGTTCTTCAATTTTAAATTTGAACACCCACTTATTCTTTAAAGCTTTCATGCCCCTAGGCAATTTTACTAGCTTATAAGTATGGTTCTCATGCAAGGATTTCATCTCATCTTTCATGGCCTCTATCTATTGACCCCTGTGTTCATCTTCCATAGCCTCCTTATAACATTCAGGTTCTCCCTTATCAGTGAGTAACATATACTCATTTGATGAGTAACGAGGGAACATGTTGTCTTGTGGACCTCTTGAGAGGAATATTTGATTCATCCACAACTTCATGAGCTGGAGAATCACTAATAACACCATTATTGTTATTATCAATATCAACATATTGATTTTGAACGTGATCCTGGGCATCGTAATGATCATCGAGCCCGCCAACATCATGCATACTTTTATGAGACACTTCATTAAAATGAACCACACCATCAGAACTGGAGGATTCCAGTTTCATCGCTTTCTCAATGTCTTCAATTGTTTGATTCTCCATGAAGACGATATCGCGGCTTCTCACAAGCTTCTTTACAATTGGATCATATAGCCTGTAACCAAGTTCATCAAGGCCATATCCAACAAAGATGCATTGTCTTGTTTTGGTATCTAACTTTGTCCTCTCATCTTTCGGCACATGTACAAATGATTTGCAACCAAACACCCTCAAATAGTCATAGGAAACATCCTTGCCATACCAAACTTTATTTGGAACATCACCTTGCAAAGCCACTATAGGAGATAGATTAATCACATGTGCAACGGTCAATAATGCTCCCCCTAAAAGAAGTTTGGCAACTTTGCTTCAGAAAGCAAACATCTAACTCTCTCCATCAAGGTCATGTTCATCCTCTCTGCTAAACCATTAAGCTGAGGAGTCTTCTAAGTGTCTAATACCTTGATGCTTGCAATATTCGTCAAACGGTCCACAATATTCACCACAGTTATCAGTACGAATACATTTCAGTTTCTTTCCAGTTTATCTCTCAACCGAAGCCTAAAACTGCTTAAAGACACTTAGCAATTAGTATTTACTCTTCAAGACATAGACCCAAAGTTTTCTCGAGCAATCATCAATGAAAGTGACAAAATAGAGGGCACCACCCGAAGTCTTTGTCTTCATTGGACCACATACATCAGAGTGCACCAACTCAAGCAACTCTGTCTTTCTTGAAGGAGGGTTAGACTTGAAGGAATCTCTATTTTGCTTTCCAGCCAGGCAGTGCTCACAATTTTCTAATTTAGCACCTTTGCAATCTGACAACAATTTCATTTTTTGCTAGAACATTGAGTCATTTCTCACTGATGTGGCTAAGTCTCTTGTTTCATAACATTGAAGATTTGTCATCCTCAACTGCATTCACCATATTGGCATAAGTAGAAGTCGTAGTCCAGTATAGGCCACGACGTTTTTCGCCACGAGCGCCACAACCGAGGAACCTTTAATGAGTTTTCATTTTCCTCCACCGTTGGTACTAACATATCCCTCATCATCTAATACAACAGAAATGAGATGCAAACGATTATCAAATGCATACTTCATATTGCTCAAAACTAGTTTAGATCCAAAACTAGTTTCTACACAAATTGTACCAATACCAACTACTTTAGACACAGTCTCATTACCCATACTCAATGTTCCAAAGTCACCTAGAGTATAGACACAGAAAAACTCTTTCTTGAATGTCACGTGAGATGCGACACCAATGTCCATAACCTAGCTTGACACATCACAAAACATATTTATCAGATCAACATCAAGAACAGCAAGAAGATCTTCGGTGGTAATGGTGGCAAGGCAATTTTCATTGTCTTCTTTTTTATTTTCTTCTTTTTCTCTGCTCTCCTTTTTCAATTTCCGGCAGAACTTCTTTGTGTGCTCTTTCATACTACAGTGATAGCACTCAACATTTTTAAGTTTGCCTCTAGATTTGCTCCTGCTATGTTCTCTATTCAGAGAACCACGATTTTTGTTTCTCCCCCTAGAACCTGCCACTAGGACATCTGATAAAGAAGAACCTTGAGATTTTCTTCTCATCTCTTTGTTCAACACACTGCTCCTGGCAAAATCCATAGAGAGATCATACCATCCGGAGCAGAATTCGATAATAACATTCTAAATGTTTCCCAAGAATCTAGTAGGGAACCAAGTAGAAGCAAGCCTTGAATTTCTTCATCAAATTTAATGCTCATAGCAGACAACTGGTTCACGATTCCTTGAAAATTATTCAGGTGATCTGTCATAGGGGAACCATCAATATACTTTAAACTCAGCATCTGCTTTATCAGGAACATTTTATTGTTCCAGTCTTCCGAGCATACAAACTTTCAAGATGTCCCCATAGGGTATGAGCATGTGTTTTCCCAGAAATATGGTTCGACACATTATTATCAACTCATTGTCTAATAAATCTACAGACCTATCTATGCAACAAATTTCACTCTTCATCTGTTTTATTTTTAGACTTTTTAGTGGCAAAGACTGGTTGATAAAAATTCTTAACGTAAAGTAGATCTTCTATTTTTCTCTTCCAAATGGCATAATTAGTGTCATTCAAAGTGATCATTCTACTAGTGTTGACTTCCATTATTTTCCCAAAAAATTGTTTACCAAAGTATTTTTTTCTAATGTGGAAGTTCAGACTATACTGCAACCACAGAGTATACTCAGACATAACCTTGGCTCTGATACCAAACGGACTAACACAAAATAAATATGGCACATTAATATGAAAAATGGAAAAATAATGACACCAAATATTTTTACGTGGAAACCTTTTTAAATAAGGAAAAAACCATGGCCAAGAGGAGCAACTGGTATTACTATAGTAGGAAATTTTTCACCGTGTAGGAATGAGTAAAATACTCCCAAAGACTTCTACACATACAAAAAAAATACTATCTTTTAATTTTTCACCTTACTAAAATATCGCTCACACTCTTTTTCTTCACAAACTATTTTTATTAAATAGCCTATGGTATACCTCACAGATAAAAATACTCAATATATTTTATTTTTTCTGTGACTCTCTTTTTTTTTCCTCTCAATTTGGTGTATACATCTTAGGAGCAGATTGACCCTTTATATAGAAGATTTTACTATCTATTTTTCTTTGACAGGTGAACAACTTTTATTAATTGTCTAAAGTTGCTTAACAACTTTTGAGAACAACCATAACAATTGTTTGCGGGCTGGATCCCACAAGTCAGATATAGACTGGTTGATAAAAATTCTTAACGTAAAGTAGATCTTCTATTTTTCTCTTCCAAATGGCATAATTAGTGTCATTCAAAGTGATCATTCTACTAGTGTTGACTTCCATTATTTTTCCAAAAAATTGTTTACCAAAGTATTTTTTTTTCTAATGTGGAAGTTCAGACTATACTGCAACCACAGAGCATACTCAGACAGAACCTTGGCTCTGATACCAAACGGATTAACACAAAATAAATATGGCATATTAATATGAAAAATGGAAAAATAATGACACCAAATATTTTTACGTGGAAACCTTTTGAAATAAGGAAAAAACCATGGCCAAGAGGAGCAACTGGTATTACTATAGTAGGAAATTTTTCACCGTGTAGGCATGAGTAAAATACTCCCAAAGACTTCTACACATACAAAAGAAATACTATCTTTTGATTTTTCACCTTACTAAAGTATCGCTCACACTCTTTTTCTTCACAAACTATTTTTATTAAATAGCCTATGGTATACCTCACAGATAAAAATACTCAATATATTTTATTTTTTCTGTGACTCTCTTTTTTTTTCCTCTCAATTTGGTGTATACATTTTAGGAGTAGATTGACCCTTTATATAGAAGATTTTACTATCTATTTTTCTTTGACAGGTGAACAACTTTTACTAATTGTCTAAAGTTGCTTAACAACTTTTGAGAACAACCACAACAATTGTTTGCGGGCTGGATCCCACAAGTCAGATATAGAGCCAAAGAGGTTAATTCAAACATGGATTATATATTACCTGAGAAGTGATCTTGTGAACAAGATCATCATAGTCGGGAAGATTGAGGTGAGCTGGTATTGGAAATGGAATAAATTCGTAAGGGACAGCATAATGCAAAGATTGGATGACTTCTTTGAAGACATCTGCACAGAATCCAGTGGCGGATACTGCTTGTGTTTTATCATCTATTTCCACTTTAATGAATTGCTCCAATCCTCCTTTGACAGGAACTCCAACCCTTAGCTTCTTCCCACTTGTGGGTATTTCCCAGCCTCTTGGCACAGTAGCAGATTCACCTGGCCAAATAATGGCTCCTAGTTGCTTGTTATTACACTTGGCTGCTGTTTTACCATTCATCTTCAGTTCACATGAAATGCCATCTCTCTCCGTCCAGAATCCAATGCTTCTCTCTCCTTTCCCAATTATATTCACAATTTCATATGGGAGTGGCTGCAGTTCTCCATCGATGATACGGAAACCACCACTTATTCCTTGTTTTAGCACCGTGTTTCTCATGGAGTGTATGAGCAGAGATCCCACTTCTGAGGTTCCAAGTGCATCCAAGTCTGTTAAGCTCTCCCTAGTGTCTGGTTTTTTTAATTTTGGGATGGCAGTAGTGCCCACTTTCTCTACTGCTTCTGCTAATGAGGTGATGCTATCATATGCCCATAGCCCAAAAACATTGAGTTCTATTTGGTCCATGTCTGGATACTCTTGACGGAATCTCTTTCTCTATCTCTTCGTGTAATTGTTAAGCTCATTTGATCTTGGTATATAAGGTTTTACACCAAGAACACCTTGCATTGATGATTCAATGGCTGAACGATCAACCGAGTCCAGAAGACTTGTTAGCACATCTGTGATGATCCATGCATATCCACTGCTCATCATCCCGGCTTCTTTGGCCTTAAGGAAAAGGCGTGAGGCAATAAATGGTCGCAAGTGTACGATAAACACCCTGGTCTGTTTTGTATTCAAATTATATAACTCCTCGAGGATTTGATCATCGTTGGCTGAAAGAGAAATAACACTTCTATTAGAGACTAAAGTGTTGATTTCTAGTAAGGCATCAGTGAGATGTGGAACTATCCCAGCTCCATAGGAGCTATCCTCGTAGATGATCACAACCTCCCTCCAATCAAAGTTGTTAACAATCGCTGCAATGGCCTTCGTCTGGAAGGAAGAAGGAAGTGCTCCTCTGATGAAGGAGGGATTTTCCTTTACTGAAAGTGAAGGACTTGTTGCTGGAGATATTATAGGAATTTTTAATCTGTTCCCTAAGTCTATCACAAAATCAGTTTGTGTAGACATTTGTGGCCCAACGATAGCTTGCACTTGGACATCCTTTAACAAGTATATGGTGTTAGACAGATTGAATAACGATTCAACCCGATTTAAACACTTGCGGAATTATAACTGGACAGAAAAATAAATAACT
>JAOTQR010000092.1:15534886-15551464 GCA_025774065.1 Solanum ossicruentum | reverse complement strand
AAACATACTATCCATACTCTTGTCTTGTGTCGTGTACCTAATAAATATGATTTATAGATAAAAAAATTAAAAATTATATATATATATATATAATGTCGAGTTGGTTTGACCTCGGTTTGGTTTTTTAAAATTAAAACCAAACCAAACCAAATAAAGTCAGTTTTTTTTCGTCAATACCAAACCAAACCAAACCAAACCATTAAGCGATTTTTTTTTGCGGATTGGTTCAGTTTGTCGGTTTGGTGCGATTTACGATTTGATTCTGTACACCCCTACTGGAAATATCATGTTGCTTGCAAAATTGTTGAACGCAAACAAAAACTAGAAAAAAACAAGGCAGATTACGACACCACTATTGCTTAATGTTGGCACGATAATAACAGCCCTACTTTGCCAATAAGATACTTACCTTGACAAACACAAGTGCTGACAGCAGAAACCAACATCACGGAAATGAAATCAAATTAAAATAAGTAAAGAAGGAAGCTAGCTACCATGACAGCTCTTAGATTTCAACTCAAAACACCAAATCATCAGGCATTACAAGAAAAAAGTTGGCCAGTATCTTTGTTGGCAACAAACAGTACCGAGAGATGAATGAACAGGTAGTAAAACCTTAGTGGATAGCATTAATCCTCAAATTGAGTACACGGGATAGCTAAATGGAAAATAGCAATGTCACTACATTCCTGCCAATGCTCGATTGTTTGTACACCAAATAGAAAGTAGTCCAATTAGTTGTAGACCATGTACTTTGGTGTTGCACTGAATTTCTGATATCCTTTAATGACCTTATTGACGGCATCTAAAAAGTCTTTCTCCGTAACAGTTTTGCGCCTTGCTCGAATTGCATACATTCCAGCCTCCGTGCAAACACTTCTTATGTCAGCTCCTGGAGAAAACGAAATCAATGAAAACCTCAAAGGTGAGCCCCCAACTGTTGTATTTGTACATCTTTATTACGACAATTTTTTGAAAATTCAAGCGATAAATACAAGTGAAATTATTTTTGATGAAGACACCCAAGTGCAATTGTAACAACATACCCAGTGAAATCCCACATAAGTGAAATTGTACTTGTCTAAAAATAAATACAAGTGAAATTATCAGTTCTCCTTACATGAAAGTAAACTAGGGATGGCAATGGGGCGGGTTGAGTTCAACCCGCAAATTTTTTTAAACCACCCCGCCCCATCATGCTATTTTTTTTGTTTTCAACCCGCCGCGCCCCGCTTAAATGTTAAAGTTTTTTTATTTTTTAATTGAATTTAACTTTTTTGGCTAATTAACGTCACAACAATTAATTAACTATTTTTAGTTGACATTTTAACAAACAATTGTTTCTTAATGGTTAATTAAAAGTTAAAAGTTTCTAATTAACATTTTAACAACTAACAGACATGTCTAGTTTAAATTTTAGAAAAAAACAAAATTAAAGTCAATGTTTAATATAAAAAGTTTATATCTTTAATTTTTACTAATTAGAAAAAATTATTTCTTCAAATTCCTATTTGGCGTTTTAAACCCGCAACCTGCCCCGCAGAGCATTAGTTTAAAAACATACCTACTTCAACCCGCCCTGCATCCCCCCCCCCCGCCCCGCATGCTTTAAACCCACCCCGCATAGCTCTAAACCCGCCCCGTACCCGTACCCGTCCCACCCCGTTGTCATCCTAAAGTAAACCTAGACCTCCATATTTGCTACCACACTTCTCTTTACATGAAAGTAAACCTAGACCTCAAATTGCCACCATCACTTCAACATATTATTTTAAATGCCATAAAGTCAGCAAAAGAAGCTAATTTATTGCCAATTTCACTCTTCAAAACATCAAACTCAACTATTCCAAAATTCTCCTTTGGGTCCAGCAACCTTAACTTTGGCTTTTAACTGGTTAATGGACAAGCTCAAAAAGATCTTATTCTAAATACTCGCCCTAAAATTCCTACTAATATAAGTTTCAAAAAGAAAAAATTCCTATTTATATAAACCCATCCAACATTGTGGATACCAAACCAAGTAATCTAAGTTCTCCCGCAAAGTGGGATTTGAGGAGGGTCGAGTGTACGCAAACCTTTACCCATACCTCAGAGATAGGGATGTTCTATAAACCCTAGGCTCAAGAACACTCATTATGTTGAAACCCCAATATTGATTTGAACAGAACAATTCAAGCTTACATTAAAAGACTGCCCTAAAACAATTGGAGGTTATTTTTTTGGGGAAAATTTTACATGTTCAAGTTCTTCCTTCCTCTCATTTTGACTCAGCATGACAATTACGATGAAAGGTTTCATTTGTAGATTGAGCAGCAATGTTCAAGGGGCAAACTTGAAAACAACAATTTTAAAAATTACCAGACTATGTTTGATAAATAAAATGTCAGGGTGTGAATTTAAATTCTCGAAACTTGTAAAATCCTGTAGAATTGAATAATTTCTGAAATATGTACAAAATTTTAAGAACTAAAAAAATTAAATAATAAAATTTTGTTCAGATGCAGCAGAACTTCTCCTTCAAGAAGATTATTACACTTGGGCAGACTTAAAAGGAAGCGCACTGTAATAAGGAGAAAGAGCTCTACGGTAGAACATTGTGCACAAGATCAAATACGAAATTGATGTTTAATATGCAACTTCTGAAGCAATATAAATGGGGCAGTCCATTATAGGTCAATGCATATGAGATTACCTGTAGAGTTTGGACAGAGACGTGCCAAAAGTTCAAATCGAATATCGCGCTCACAATTCATTGTCCGAGTATGAATCTTGAATATCTGGGTCCTACTCTCGAGATCAGGTAGACCAAACTCAACTTTGCGATCCAAACGTCCAGGACGTAGCAATGCTGGATCAAGTGTATCAGGCCTGCAAACAAAAACAAAGTGCATTACAGTATTTAGCCACCAAATACAATAGCGATGGATTACACCCAGTTCGAAGCACTCAGTTATCATGCTGCAAATAAATCACCAAAAGTTGTCCCAGCAACTACAACCCACAAAGAGACTACTGGAACGAAAAGCTAAAACAAAGAACACACTAACCTATTGGTCGCCATGAGAACCTTAATATTCCCCCGAGCATCAAATCCATCAAGTTGGTTCACAATTTCAAGCATGGTGCGCTGAACCTCATTGTCTCCACCTACACCATCATCAAATCTTGCACCTCCAATAGCATCTACTTCATCGAAAAAGACAATGCATGCCTTCTTAGAGCGCGCCATCTGCCATACCAAAAAGCTAGTCAGCAATCAAACCACAACAACTTGCTAAAGAAGTTGCCAACATGGTTACTTCTCACCTGGAACAGTTCACGAACCATTCTAGCTCCCTCGCCGACATATTTCTGAACAAGCTCACTGCCAATAACACGAATAAAGCATGCATCTGTTCGATTTGCCACTGCTCTAGCAAGCAGTGTTTTCCCAGTACCAGGAGGTCCGTAGCAGAGAACACCCTTTGGGGGATCAATTCCTAGTTTCACAAATTTCTCAGGGTGAAGCATGGGCAACTCAACAACCTGTAGTTGAAAGAAAATTTTCATTGAGCAGGCAAAAATATCAATCAACTCATACAATACCATAAATTTTAAATAGAACAAGGCCAGAGTCAGACACATAATAAATAATATACAATTATGAATACCTCTCGCATCTTTTCAATTTGCTCCTTGCATCCACCAACATCATTATATGTCACATCAGGCTTTTCCTCAACAGTCATCATGGTAACACTAGGATCAATTTTGGGAGGCAATGGAATTTGAATCTGATATTTATTCCGATCAACCCTGCAACAATAACAATGGTTAGAGAGATTGACAAGATTTGGTAAAGCAAAAGCATTGGTAGTTCATTACTCTTATATACAGTAAAGTTTTCTTTGCTCCACCTATGGTGTGAGAATATCTAACACACCCAATACTAAAAGAAAACTAATCAATGCAACTCCATCCAGAAGGATTTTAACACTTTAATATTGTCATAAAGCACAAATGTCAAGCTTTGAGACCCAACAATAAGAAAAAGGGACACATTTTATCAGATTAGGTGATTCCACCAATCAAACAAGATGATTCGCCTACTAAGCCATAGTGTTTCTTCAGCCATCCATCAAGAAGATGAGTACTGTGATTAAGTGGAGAAACAGCAAGGAATTGAGTAAGCACACGAAGTGAATGTTCCAGATAATCACCCCAAATAAAGCAATGGATAACAGTGTCTGCAAATCCTCACCTCGTTCTCAGTAAGATGCTAAGATCGCTATGTTCTAGGGGATCCTTATGTTGCAGTAACCCACTTCCTTTGACAATCTCAATCTTGTGCAACATGACATATGACTCTCAAATACAGCTATCAGAAAGACAGTAACTTCCTCTGCTTTAGAATACCACTTCAGGAGATTTGTTCTTTCAGGGTTGTGTGTGTGTGTGTGTAGAGAGAGAGAGAGAGAGAGAGAGAGAGAGAGAGAGAGAGAGCAATAAGAATCTACCCGACTCGCATGCCTTCTTCAATATCTGTCGGTGAAACTTTGTCACCTAATCCAACAACAAACTGCAGGAATAAAATGAGCATAGTCAAAAAAAGGTGATCAGAGTCCTTTCATTAAAGAGTGAATCCAACAAACAATGTTGCAATAACTTCTGTGAAAGCTAAAAACACACACCCAACCACAAAGATAAAGGGTAAAAAAAACTTTCAGGATGAAGACATAATAACCCTGAAAACATCACTTATCTAAAAAACAAAAAACATGGAAAGTGTCCAGTTTATAATATTAATTTGTTCTCTTAGAAGACAGATTGGAAAAATTAGATATTTTACAACTACCAAGATAACAAGATTTTACACATGTTTAAATTGACCTCAAAATTATCAAGCATCACACCATCTTATGCTTTGTTTAGAAAAAACATCCATATGTTTAGCTCAGAAACAGATTTTGATTCTCCAGTTTTAACAGTAAACCTGGCTTCCCAGGCACCCTCCTTCCAGATACTCATACATTCACCAGTAGAAGTGTTACTAGAAGCTAGAATTGAACACAATACTATGTTGGAAATACATGACGCATACCTTCGCAATTTGCTTGACATTTATCACATATTTTGCATCTTCAGTGTTGGGGCTAATTATCTTTGTACATCTGGCAACCTGACACAAAAGAATTCATTAAAGCTTCAATGTACCTGAGTAATAGAAGAGCAATGGATCTGTATTTCCAAGAAACACACCTGAAGGGGTTGCTCCTCCTGCATCATCTGTTTATCAGAAACCAGATCCCATTGACTTGGTGCAGCTAACCCAGTATCAGACTCCTTAATACCTATGGTAAATTATTTAAGATGTAGTTCACGAGAATGTACAACAAAGAAAAACAAGGTTTAACAAAAACAAAAAGAAGTCTCTTTTGCATAATCAAATACAAAATCAACAACAGACATAACATACCGCATAAATCATTTATCTTTTTGGCCATTTCCTTGATTTCCTTTTCAGCTTTCTTTATGCTGGTCGAATAAGGTCCCAGGCCCTGCAAAAATCATTATACGTTGTTGATAGGTAAGGAAAATCAGTTGTAAATTGTGAACTTCCACTGAGCGAGCACTACAACCCAATCATATCTTGCATTTCATCTACATCATGTACTTCATGCAGAAGGGTCATTGAACCAAAACACTAGCAAGGAGGAGGTACTTATGACTTAGGCCTAGAGTTAATACATGTACACCACGCTGATTCAATCCAATACCTCCCAATTCTGAATCAGCAAGAAGAATTGAAGGTGGTTTATTCAATTCTTCTTACAACTGAATAATTTCCCATAAAAACAAAAAAGATAAAATAAGCATATTTCTTATATTTTTTTACCTCTTACCTTAGTTCAAGTGGCAAAGGTGGAGAGACTTGAGATCTAGGCCAGAGGTTTTATCCTCTGTGCTATACCAATTAAGTTTGTTAATTCTGCGGAGAGGGATAGAAGGGCAGATCATTCTCGCCAAGCTTTGAAGGTAATGATTGGTCTTAAGGATTAGCGCTGGACGGATTTCTCAGTCATCAAAAAAAATCTATTTAGATCCTATTTTTAATGAGTGGCACAATTAACCAAGGAAACTCATTTGTGCTTAACAGAACAGCCTCAACACCCTAGAGTAACATAAACCTACTGAGCATCAGCTCAATAGAATGGGAATCAGATATAAAAGCCGATTGAGCTCATGTAGGAGGATAAGAGCTCTCACTAGAAGCATAAGAACAGAAATCAACACAAAAGGAACAGAAAGATCACATGGACCACACATGCCCTGCAGCAGTTCACCAAATTTGCACAAGAATAGTTCAGATAGAAATGTATCTCATATTAGCAGAGTTTTAATAACTATGATATGTTTCTGCCTCGCAAACATGGCATGTAGTTAGGTGGAGAGAATTGTATTGGCTTTTTCTTTCCTAAAAGTGAAAGGAGAGCTTAAATTTAATTTTTTAAAAATTAATTCTAAGCAACAAAATACAAATTAAAGAAAAGCAAAAGGAGCAATGCAACATAAGTAATATTATGGATCCTCTCGGACCATAAAATGTTTTAGTTTATCCGATAAGAAACCCTGGTTGCGAGTCTCACAAGTGTGACAGCATATTCGTTCAGGCACACCTGACTGCTCAAAGGCTTGTTAGAGAGGTGGCAAGGGACAACCAAGGCCCCTATGTTGGGACTCCAAACATTACTTTAGAGGCAGTTACTAGATAGGCTAGATCTATACCCAGGGACAATTACTTCCCACTAAGGCATACACCTTCTGACTTGATTTCTCCCATTGAATCCATCTTAGGTCGGACAAATGAATTAGCCATAGGTCTATGTTCCCTCAACCAATTCACTTGACTGAGACGTAAGAGTGCGGAGTTCCTGGATAAGCTGTATTTAAGTAATTTCAAGCTAAACTCTTGATACTAAGACCAGAAGAGGAACATGTTGATGTCTTCAAAAGAGGCAACCGGAGAGGGGATTACAAGGTGGGTAGTCAAACCCTCACCAAATGGTGAAGGTGAAGGTGGCCAGGTAAACCAACCAACTGAGCTACTAAGATTCCCCTAACATTTTCCATATCATTTGATTGAAAACCTAAGAAAGTTTTTGCGCTAATGAAAATACGAACTGCTGCACACATCCATACCGAAAAAAACTTCCTCCTAAATCCAAATGAACAGAAATCACTACCTTCAAGAACTCTAGCATTCTTCTAATTCGAATCCACAGTAACAGAACAAATATTAATAATTTTGCAACATTCTGTACCATCTCAATTAATCAACATCAGGAAATGAAAAATTGACAGTTCAAAGTGAATTAAAAGCAACAGGTAGAGCCAATAGTGAAAAATAGGGTTAAGTATTAGGGAAAGAAAGAGTACATAAGTCTTGAGTAAAGCAATATCATCTTCATCAAGTGGCGGTGGGTTCTTCTCGTCCTTGATCTCATCTTCGATATCAGCTGCTGGCGGTGCCATGGATTTCAGATGTGTTCGTTCTTCTCACAAACCGCAAAGAAAAAAAAGATCTGTAGCTCGGACAATTTCTTGAGCAAGAAACAGCAAGGAAAGTAAAAGAGAAATGAGATCTCTCCGCTTTTATAAAACCCGGTACATGTGGTTGTTGGGCCGGGTATATCCAAAACGGCCTGGTCATCTTCTTTTTGGGCCCAATGGATAGGAATTTTGACAAATGGTCACTCAAAAATAATTTAACTATGCTTCATAACTATAATTTGGATAATTACATTTCATAACTATAGTTATAATAATGTTCGCATAATTCGCACAATATTTATATACGTTTATATAATTCGTTATACAATTCACAGATTTATATAGTTATACACGTAATAATTTGTTTATTTTATACACTTCTTATCAATTTATACGATACACACATGCAAAGCACATACACTAATACACTAAACTAGTGAACTTATGTTATTCAAAACTACGTATGTTCTTATGTTTTATTAGCTCATGAAATTGATTGATATTATCACTTTTCATTCAACTATTTCAAGTAAATCACACTCCAAAGATAAAGTAAAATAACTAAATAAAACTATTAATATTGCAAAATATTAAAGTAAAGGCAAGTCCTAAATGAGAAAACCAAATATTATTTTTCTTATATTCACTTTTTCATTTTTTTATTGATATTTATTTCATTTTTCATTGTTAATGTGGGGTTATAATTTTTTAAAAGTAAGGAGACGGTTGGGAGAGTGTATTAGGGAAAATAATGCATGCATTAACTCTTTGTATTAGTAATACTTTGTTTGGTACACTTTTTCATACTATGAATAACTAATGCACTCTGTTGTGTATTAAGGAGTGTATTTATAATACTACCGACTTCTAGGTATTAGTAAATTATTTTAATGCATGCATTAGCATGATTAAAGACACAACTGTCCCCTCAAAACCTTTTCTTCATCTTTTTCACCGTAAATATGGAAGGTAACTTTATGATAAATTTTTTAATGCAATGCATACTATTTTTAATGCATCAAACCAAACAATGCATAAAAATATTCTATCTATAATTAACGCAAGCATAACTAATACATGCATTACCAATACAAGCATTAATACACTCTATTTAGCATTATTCTTACACAATCCTGTCATGTCATGTTTCAAATATGATATCTTATGAGACAAATTTAAAAGATGTTCAAAAGCATTCATATTTTGGAATGAAGTTGGTTTGGTTTCATGCACATCTGAATTTAAAGCTATCAATTACATCCAACATTCAGAGTTAAGCACCTAATACAATCACTAAAACAAAATGAAGGTTTATAGCTTTGCAGTGCACTACACTACGATAAAAGTCTAGGAAGATATTATTGCAGTAAACTTGGTAACTGAATCAAAGAAACCTATAGGTAACATGTATGTTAGTGACAGTGGACTCAGGTATTTCGTCCTAATGTTTTGTCATTTTTTGTCTTGACAATTCCAAGACATGTCACCGGGGAACAAATGCATTGAGGCAGAATTTATTGAACCAAGGCAGCTTCCCAGCATTCCTAGAAAGTAGAGGAGAAAAACAATTCGTTGAGCACTTCTGAAGTAGCTGCGAAGATTAATATGAATCTCTCGGTTCCCCGTAGTGTTATAGGGTTGGGAAGCTGCTTCAATCAATCAATCAAAATCTCATGACCTGTTCTTTCAAGATTGACATGGAATGACTGCAGCATTTGCTAAAAGCCAGCTACAGTGAGTGTTTGTACTTGATAACATCCATTGTGTTCAAGCTAAATCTCTGGCAGATATCAGATATGGTTGGCTCACTTAAACCATCATTAGATTCTCCAGATTGAATAAGCTTTTGAAGGTCTTCTGATGGCAATAATACCTGTGAATGCGACCAAGTGCAAAGACTGCAGTTAATATGGATTACACAGGCAACTTCCGAAAGCAGCATAAACAAATTAATGACTCCAACCATCAGCTACAAGATAATCCATCGATAACATGCTTTGCAAACAGCAAGAATAGAAATATAAGTGTCACAGAATAGAACAACTCAATAATGAGAGGAAGTGGTACAAAGAGATACCTAGATTGAAAGTAAGATCAGGCTTTAAGAGCGAAGTGTGTGGTTGAAACACTACTAGTTTGATGATGCAGAAAAATGATGCATGGATCTGCCCAAATATTTTTTACATGCATCCCTCTAAATAAAGGTACACATGCAGATTTAAGTAACAATCACATTGCCATTATATCCAACAAGAGGGTGACTAAAGAACTGCTGAAAAGGAAGTAGCAACTAAAGGAAGACAAGAAAATTTGGCAATTTTCCTAGTTGAGTTCTATAAAGACGGACTAATTAGAATATGATGTACAAACGATTGATGATGCATGCATCCACCTGCAGAAAGGAAGCAGAAAAAAAGGAAGATAAGAAGATTTTAATAATTGTCTCAGTTAAGTCCAAGTGATATTCTACCCATGGTGAACTAATGCAGTTGTCTTTAATATTTGCACTCTTGTCTGTTGTTCCTTTATCTGACTTCTGTTGATGGGAGCTGTTTGTAACTAATCGAAGAAGATTTTCACTTCCCTGAAGATCCAAAAAAATAGAGGTAATTAGCAACCTGAACAGCAGGAGCTCTTACAAAAAGAAGATAAAATACCAAAGCAACATAGTAAATACAAAATCAATAACAAGACTGTCTGTAAGGTGTAACCACATATCAATTTATTTATTTTTTAATGAAGCAAGCAAATATCGAATTTCAGGGGGCACACATTAAACATCTAGCACCTTTCAGTTTTATTTTTATTTTGTATAATGTCGGTCCCAGGTGAATTTAAATGGGGACTAACGTGGTCTATGAGGGTCATATATCTGATCTCACTTGTTTGGAACTGAGAGCAAGTTATTCATATAGAACACACATTAAACTTCAGGGCTAAATGATTTGGAAGAGTGGATGGGTGGGGAAGAAATGTGACTGGACAAATACAAAGAGAATTTTTGCAATGAAATGGAATCTAATGAACTCTATAATTGTGATCCCAGTATATTAGCATGTACGTGTATGTATGTCTAGTTTTGCTACAACAACGAGGAACTATTTACATCTTTCCACTATAAAAGGCATGTGGCAATTCTCAACATTTTAATCAGTTCAAAATATTATTAACCTGAAGAGCTCTCCAGTGAGAATATGTCCGAAACAAGACCCAAAAGAAAGGTATATTAGGCAAGGGTAGCACCTGCATGACATGAAAATAAATTGAGAAAAGCAAGAGAATCACAACACTATAAATCAAGAGGATCACATAAAACAAGGTGCAAGTAAGAAACACGTACATCTCAATATGATCAGAAAGAGAAAAACTAAATAAAAGACTTGACGTTTCATAAATGAGTGTGTCAATACCATGAAAAATGATGTCAGTGGAAGCAATGTAGCTGATCCATACAAGTACTTCTTGTGGATGATAGTCCCCCTGGTAATAAAATCACACATGAATATGAAAATATAGGAGAAAGTTTTTGAATTATGTTATATTACATCACCAAACAACATAGGAAACTCTCATCCTTAAAATAGCAAGTACCAATTCAGGGTTCAGAGAAAAATTGACTAGGTGACATGGTCAATGTTAAAAGGATTTGTTCCATTGTCCCTTGACATAAGTTCAATTAGATTCAAGACAATGATATAGTAATTAAAAAAACATATAGTGATTCAAGATATACATGCCCCAGTAACACAAGAAAGTTCTTTTCTGCAAAATAAAATGCACTGTCAAGGATTAGTATCTCAAACAGTGAGATAGCTTCAGGATCTATTTGGAAATATTGAATCCAGATTCACACAACACATGTTTGCTGGCAGGAGGATGAATATGCTCACATTATTGTTCATGTCAAAATTTGATAAAAGCACTTTCAAACCATCTGACAAGGGTAAATACTTTTGCCTGACCACAGGAATTAGATTATCATGCGTTATTTTACAACCATCTTCATTTGGCATAGCAGATTATAAATGTTCAAAATTCTAACCTTAATCAGAATATGTTCCTCCACAGCAGAAAGAGATTTTAAATGCCAATCAAGCATGGTCAGGATATGAACAATTTGGCTGACTTTCAAGCATCTGGTTTTTTTCTGCAGTGAATATTTACTAGACAAGTTGCAGTAGTGCAGAAACCACATAGAAAGAAAGGCGGCTTATAGGAAAACATACTAGTAACCAGAATAGGTTAAAAGAATTGCTTCCTGGTAAAAACATTCAAGAAAAGGATCACAAATGGAAGACCAGAACTAAACAGCCAATTATTAGCAGTGACACAGAGTAAAGCATCGAGGACGAATTCTCAAAAAAAAACCGGAAAAGGAAAAATATTATAGACAGCAAAGTAGGAAGATTACATTGAAGTATTAATAACAAATATAGTGCATCATAATATCAAAATTAAAATTGACTTCTTGTATTTTGTTAAGAGAGGTAAGGAGTAGAATTTATTAGTATTAACTACTAAGTGTGTCAAACATTTGGGAAGGCCCAAAGCAAAGTGGATCAGGTAAATTGGAGCAGGAGGATTAAAGTTGTTTTCTTTTCTAAGTGGACAATCATGATCTTATGTTCATAGCTTATCGGCTTCTCAAGCCAGTCACTATAAATGGTAGAAAACAATGGTAAATCTTCTGCTACACGGGAAAGATGCCAGCCGAAAAAAGAATTCCAGAAACAAGACATACATGTCTTAGATTTAAAATATATGACATCCTAAGTATAAACAAAGAGGAAGAAATATGCAACAAATTGCAGAACTACAAGACCTCATGAGAAAGGGAAAATATGATATTCTGAAAAGAAGAAAAAAAACAATACATGACTTTGTGCAAGGACGACTCAAAATAACAAGGGAAATAAACATTTTATACCCTACCTCGAGGCAATATGACGTAGCCTTCGCCGAACAAGCCGTCCATTTAAACTGTGTAGAAAGAAAAGACAAGATTGGTGCACACAGATGGATAACATAGAATCTAAAGGTAGAGGTGCTCACGTACTGTGACTTTCCCCTTTCTTTTCTTCTAATCACATGTACACTCAGATAAAAAAGTAAAACATGGTACATAAACTGAGGAATTCAAGCAACCCAATGGATGAAAAATGTTAAGGAAATTTTGAATGTGAATATAAATTTAATTTTTATAAATAGCTTTTCTCCTGGATAAAAGGTGCACCTTGACATCAACTTATCAAAGTGCAAACAGAGATATAGAAATGAAATCAATTGTTCCAATTTTATTCAGCAAAAGCACGTGAAGCCATCTCTTTCTCTAAGTAACTCTGATTTCTATAAAGCCATGACATGTTATGAGAACTTAGGAATAAGCACACATTTATCTAGCTATGTGACTTTAGTCTAAATGCGAGATTCTTTAATCCTCATTACTGATGAATACTACCATTTTCATTTTCTGCTAATCAACTTTGACCAATTAGACTGTTAGATTTACTTGTTCATGCCAAGCTTAGGTGAGTTAACTTACAATTATCTCCTTAATAATTTTTTTTAGAAAAGGGTTGATCTCCATCAAACAGTTGTCTAAAATCATGTGTCAAACACTCTGTTTTTATGTACTCATTAGTACATAAAATAGGGCCAATAAATATTTAGATTTGTGAACGACTAAAAAGAACACTTGCATCACACAGAAACAATCCTGCACCACATATATCAAGCTACAATGATGCAAGGGGTCATTGATAGGATGTATTTTATATAATCCTTTGTTTGGTAGGATTTTCAGCCTGTGCATTAGTTATATATTCTATTAAGTGTTATAGAGTGTATAACTAATACTACATAGCAAATCATGGTATTAGCAATATAAGAGCTATTAGCACATTAATATATGGATAGGCATGGTTAAAAGATAGAACTGCACAAACATGGGTTGTGGTTCAGTGGTGGGACTGTTCCATCTTTAACTAGAGGTCTAAGATTCAGCCTGGATATAGAAAAAATTCGATTGGGAGCACCACCTAGAATAGTGATTTGGGTTTAATTGGAGCTCCAATGCAGGCTCCGAAGACTGGATGGGAACTTCCCATAATACACCAAACCAAACTGTGGATAATAAATAATCTCACCAAACTAATCCCTACATATCATTTTACATACTATTTTTATAAAGCAAACGACCCTAAAAGGTAAACGGAGAGAGAATAAGGGGGTCCATACCTTGAAGGGTAGGTGATGTCGACACACGTTACATCCTTAGGAATGGATTTCAAAAAGATCTCGGAAGGCTTAACACGAGAGAGAAGTCGCAACCCTAGCCTAACATCACCAATTGTCTAATTAGTTTCAGTATCTTCCTCTACAGTGTAATACTCCAAGAAACGCTAGGAAGATTACCCGTGAAGTTTGTTCTTTAAACTTCCTGCAGGCGCTTTTTCCAAACTAGTCCAGGCTCTATTCATCTGAGCATAATAACAACGATTCCATTACCTCATATTACAATTTAAAATTCAACAAAAACATTAAAAAAGGAAGATTTGAAAGATAAGGACCTTATCGGAGGCGAAATCAATGACGAGTTCTATTTTAGAATCAGAGGAATTATGCGTAGATTTGGAGGAAATCTTCTTCCATAGTTCTTTAAATGTAGAAGGAGCATTTGAAGAGTGAGCTTCAGATTGCAATGACTCGATCGATCGGCTGAAACACCAATTCTTCCCCCTGATTGGAAACACAACCAATCTAGCCTTCATGATTTTCAACAAAATGAAGAAGGAAGTTTCTTCTGAAGAAACTGAAGAAACTGCCGAGTTATATGTGAATGAAGCTGAAATAAATGAAGCAACCAGCGGCCGCCCAGGGGACTAGACCTAACTCCTAAGGAACCATTTTTAGTTCATCCTTTTAACTTTTAACAAATTAAACTTTTATTATTTTATGATATATAATTAATATTACAACAACAATATCTCGAGTGGAATTCCACAACTAAGGTCCGGAAGGATAAAATATACACAGGTCTTACCGCTATCTCACAGAGATAGAGAAGCTATTTATGAAAACCCTCGTCTCAAAAATATCAAGCCCCAAAAGCAGAAGATACTAGATATAAAAAGAGAAAACCGACTAAAGAGAAAACCCAATGATGATATAAATATAATAAAAGTAAAAAAATATAAGTCAGATAATAACAAGACAAACTATAAAGGCAAGACTAGTCCTACTAACCTACTATACCATAAGGCTAGACAACATCCTATCCGAACAAGCCTATTAACCTCGATCTCTACTCATTTCTATCTAAGGTCATGTTCTCGGTGAGATAAAGTTTCATCATATCTTGTTTAATCACCTCCCATAATACTTCTTCGGTCTACTTTACCCATCCGCATAACCCCTACATCCAATCTCTCGCACCTCGAGCGTCAATACTTCTTCTCTGCATATGTCCAAACCATCACAATTTTGCTTCTCTCATCTTGTCTGCCAGAAAGGCACCCCTAACTTTTCTCGAACGATTTCATTCCTAATCTTATCACCCGTGATATGTCCACACATCCATCTCAACATTCTCATCTCTTCAACCTGCACCTTCTGGATATGTAAGTTTTTGACTGGTCACACCCTACTCGTGAAATTTCACTATGTTGTTGTCGTCTTAGCCGTGTCGAGTTTTTTTGTTTGATAGAATTCGATTATTTTTTGAGGTCTTAAACATTATTGATTGATAAAATTCAATAAAATTAAATAAATTTGAAAATTACAGTAACATAAATGAGAATATTGTTTCGTTTTTAATATTGTATAATATCATTAACAAAAGCAATGCACTCACTATATTTATAATAAACATATAATGCGTCACTTTTATTATGATGATCAGACGTATGAAAAGTTATATTATATTATAATTGAAATATATAGTTGTTTTGGTTGAATATCGATGGATTGGATATGTATTTTGTTATTATGTTGAAAATTTAAGTTTAAATAATCACGAAAAATAAATTAGTATTAAGTGTTTGAGTTGTTACAGCAGCAACAATACATTCTGGGTTTGGTAGTATAATTTTTTTAAACAAAATTTACCAATGTTCAAATTTTTTGATACTTACTATTTTAAATTTATATATATATATATATATATATATTCACTATTTAAAAAATCCTAAAGATTCATTCAACATGATTCAATTTGATCAGTTCAATCTTTTTTAAAAAGATATATAATAACACTACTGTTAATAATGGAATATAAAGATGATAAATTTGGATTAATTTATGTTGTATTTAATGATAAGTATTCCATATTTAATGTCAATTATTTTAACCAGCCATTTTATTTTATTATAAATGGTAAAATAAAATATAATAAAACGATCACATACTATCTTACACAGGGTCGGATTTATCTATTTTGTCCCAACAACCTAGCCAAACGACCCTTAAGAATTTGGCGCCTCCCTCGGAGGACCTAACATTTTAATTTTTAGGTTAGAAATTAAACTATACATAATGGATCTTGAAAAGAAATTTTACTTGACTAGCCTTAACTATTTGTAGTACTTGTCTAATTTATACATTTAAGAAATAATTTTGTACTTAGTTTTTAATTAATTATAGTTATTTTTAAAATATTGTATTTATTATGTTCAAAAGATGATTTGGTAAAATTATCTCTATTATCTCTACTACTTTCGTCAAGTCAATTAGGGACAAATCAAATCAATAAAGAATAAGTAAAGAGAAAGTATAAAACAATTTTTTTAAAAAACCACTAAAACTAGGATCATTTATTGTGAACTGTGTCAATATGAGTAAATTGCTTTTAATAAATGTGTTGTTTAATTTCTAACCCAATATTAAATCTTAAGTACTAACTAGTTTAATTTCTAACTAGTAATAAATACTACAGCCACTCTCATTTATGCGACTTCAGTTTTCTTTTATACTCTGGTTTGTTTTGAAAATAATTATCTTCATTTGGTCTTGTAATCTTTACAAACTTGTTTGTGATTGAGATTTTCATTT
>JAOTQR010000092.1:15508637-15534786 GCA_025774065.1 Solanum ossicruentum | reverse complement strand
GAGGGGAGACGAGTTTATACAAGGCGGGGTAGGTTTAAAGTTATGTGGGGGAGGTGGGTGCAAGCAGGTTGAAATAACTATTTTTTAAGATTAATGCAAAACGGGACGGATTTAAAGAACCAAATAAGAATTCGAAAAAAAAATCGATCTTTATAATTAGTAAAAATAAAACATATAAACTTTGTATATTAAACATTGATTTTAATTTTAATTTCTTTTCTTAAATTTAAACTAGACAACGGTAAATTATTAGTTGTTAAAATGTTAATTAGAAACTTTTAATTATAGTTAATTAGTTGTTGAGATGTTAATTATTGAAAAATTTTTAAAATATATGAATTCTTATTTTTCATATTAAATTCAATTAAAAAAACTTAAAAATTTATATGGAGCTAGTCTATATGGAGCAGGGCGGACAGGTGGAAAATGAAACAGACTTATCATGCGGGGCGGTGATAGATCGAGCACAACCCGCCCCGTCCCATTGTCATCCCTATTATCTCAACTAATAAAACAAGGTGGTCAGCTTGAATGGTTATTTCCCAAGGCTAACGTAAATACACTAGATCACATATCAAAAGAATCAGCCTAATATGCCTTCTGCTTCAATAAGAGCACAACCGGAGCAGGGCAATCAACTCAGACATAGTAGCTTTTTAAGGCCTCCTAAATCTTCCAGCTTCAGTAGCAGAATGTGTTACCCGATAACAAGAAAATCACAACGATTAATCGGGTTCATTCATCATCTGCAATGAAGTTGGGAACTTCACCCTGGCATAAATATTCATCACAAAGTGATGATGATCCCCAGTCCTTCCTAAGACGTAATATATCTTCCGTGAAAGTAGATCCCATGGACCCAATAAACACATCAGACATGGCACAAATGGTCTTGTCCAGCATAGCTTCCACCTTTGTTAAGGGAAAAAACACACAAATAAGGGAACCAAAATCAAGAAAAGCAAAAACATTATGTCCTAATTTCATCACCCATCTATTAACATTTACAACATTATTTATCTTACGTTGTACGAAACGGTCTTCGCTTTTGCAGATAAATTTTTCACTTTCTCTGATTCAATTTGTTTGTCGTTACTCTGTTCTAAAAAGAATATCACTTTCTATATTTTTAGTAACTCTACACTCAACATCATACGTTACATATTTAAACCACAAGATTCAAAAATCTTCTTTATTTTCTTAAATTTCATATTGAGTCAACCAAACAAATTGAAATAGATGAAGTAACATTTATACATACAATTTATGGACAACACAATTGTCAGAGGAGTCAATTTAGATATATGACTTTAACTGACACATTTTTTCGTAGCCCAGTCCCATTGTCAAGGTATTGTCTGCTTCGTCCTGAGCTCTCTGGTCCAGCTCAAGGTTTTTGGAAGTCACTGTGTCTGTTGTCCCTTTGCATTTTAACTCAAAAGGCATCTCAATAGCTGAATCCTAAACTCGTCTTATATGACTCCTAACTATTTCCTCCAATTCTAATGAGTTTTGCACAAGTTCCGCAGCAAATCCAATTCACACAACAAATTTCACAGCAAAAGAGGTGTAACACCAGTAGGCTCTGATACAACCTGTCATGGCCTAATCTCAACTCAAAGCATTATCAGCTTTAGCCCGATTCCTTTCCGCCTCAATGCTTGGGCCTCATGATTTTGTCCCCTTAGACTTTGACCCAAAAGGCACCTTGATAGTCAAATCATGAAGTCGCCCTTAAACAACCTTAACTTTTTCCTCCCATTCCAATGTGGGATTTGCCTAAGGCAATTTCACAACCACCCTCCCTTTTTTTTTTTTGAAAGGTAATGTTTCTATTATATATATCAACAGTTATACTATTTTAAAGTAGTCCCCCTAGCAAAACAATTACATCTGAAAATACTCTATTTGAGCTTTTTGTCACAGATAGTCTAATACATCGAAGAGATCTTCTGCCTGACCTAATACTTCCTGTTTACACCAAAAATAATAAAGAGCTAAGCAATTCATCTTAAGTCTGCATGTTGCTTTTTTTGTCCTCAAAACACCTCTGATTCCTTTCTCTCCAAATGGTCCACGGGACAATCTTCCATCTCTCTTTCTTAGTTGTAACTCCCACATTAATCCAGCAACTGAGTAGTTTTTCAATATCTCTTGGTTTTACCTAATTGATTTTTCTGAGGCTGCTAAAAATTCTCCGTAACTGATCTGCCCATCTACAATGCAAAAAAAGATGGTTGACTGTCTCAAGTTGTTCCTCACACAGATAGCATCTTGAACTCATGTGAAATTTCCTCTTTTTCAAATTTTTCCTGTGTCAAAACCACCTCCCTTACCAGCAACCATGTAAAACAGTTTACCTTGTAAGGTATTCTTGTTTTCCAGATCATCTTCCAAGGCCAAGGCTTCAATCCACTTCTTGAGTGATTGAGGCTACTATAAGCAGCTTTTACACTAAAATTTTCTTTGTTACCAGGTTGCCAGATGACCCTATCTTCCTCTGCATTCAAGTTGTTAAAGCCAGCCATTGTATTGTGAAAAGCTTCTATGTCTGCCAGCTCCCAGTCATTTAAATCTCCCCTGAGATTCAGGTTCCATCCTTGACCTGTCCATAAATCAGAGACTCTGGCTCTTGGCTGTAAGCTCAAGCTGAACAGCTCTAGAAATATCTGTTTCAGGGGTCTCTGTGCAATCCATATGTCCTCCCAAAAGACAAACCCCTTTTTGAGTTCAACCGCCAGCAGTCTGTAGCATTAACATATTTTGAATTGCCGTAGCATCTAAGGAATAAAGTAGAATGAATCATCTCAATTTTGTTCTGATTTGGGGTTAAAATTAAGCCTTTTAATGGACGTTCAGTCAATTAAGATTTTATTTTACAAACATAAACAACCAAATTAAAAGCCTAAAACAAATTACCAATTTATACAATTTTATTTGGGTCCCAATTCAAATGTCCCAGCCTCCTATCTCATCCATCCCACAGTTCTATCATTTTCTAAAAATGAAACTCCTTTCTGTTAAAGGTGGCACAAAACTACTTTCATTTCATTGATCATGGGAAGAGGGAGTTAAGTAACCTTGAATGGACATTGACGGTGATCTAAGGAAGCATTCATTACAATGAAAATGGTAGGCTGACTAACAAATTAACGGAATCTAAAGAAACAGATTCGCTCTACTCTCATTTTGGATTGATATGAGTATGGTTTTCTTGAAACTTACTTTTATCTGCTTGATTTCAGCTAAAACTTAACCTAACACTGAAACTAACTCAATCTGTACAAAGTTGGAGCCAATGCAATTACGATGTGGAGTTGATCAATCCTTTTCCAATTTTGCGCTGAAGCAGACCAACAAAATTAGATCAGACATGCTGTACCCTTCCCTAGTTTAATAGGATGCCTATTTAACTTCAATCAAGACCAAGGTCGATTCCAATAAGTCAATTTGCTACTTGATAAACTAAAATTAAGAGAAAAGGCTGGGTCAGATTAATAGTGCAAAGTTCCAATACTAAAGTGACCAACTGGTTTTCTCCAGCAACTGATGCATAAACTAGTACTATCAGTATTCTGCATGAATATCAGTCAAATGCATTTCCAGGGGCTAGACTCTATCTCACCTGACGATCTCCTTCGAGGCCATGCCTGTACAATAAAGCATCCCATTTCTCAGCTGAATTTTGAGCAGGCCTTCTAACAAGTGGGACAGTTTTCCCATTGACAATAACAAGCGATTGAAGTATATCAGTTTCACTTTTTGCAGCATCCGTGGAAAGATAAATTACTGCAGCAGTGGACCTTTCAACCACACGATTAATACAATCCGCAGCTTGAGGAACAGGGTAGAAGCAACTAGGTTTTTTGACATTGCTATCAAATAGATAAGTAAAGTCAGAGGCAAGGAACTATGTCACAATATATCACTAAGATGAGAAGTAATGGTTACTGTAGAAGTAAATAGTAATGCAAAATAGTGAAGTGTTATGATACTTAGGCATTTTGGTAATAGAATTATCAGAAATGCCGTAAATTGCTGCCTTCAACTTCCAATTGCTATAGCTTATGCACAACCAATTCAACAGTAAATACCGCAAGGAAAAACCAACATACCAGAACTTCAAGAAACCATGTCTGCGGAAATGAAGAGCAATAAAGTTCTCTCCCAAGAATGTTTGGATGAAACGCTGGGCAGTGAGCAATATAAGATGACTTGGTTCGACGAGTGTCTTGCATTTATGAGAAATGGGCCCACCAGGTTGCGTTACCCATTTCTTTTCCACATTGGCAAAAAATACATCACCAATTGCAATAACATCATCATCCAGAGAAAACTTTGTCATAATGTCTTGGACGGTCCTTGGCTTTGGGTTTTTGACATCCTCATCCCAAGCAGCTTCGATCTTATTCATAGAAACCCCTAATGACTTCAACTTCTTAACATGCTCGTCATCCAGAAAACAAGGCTGTGGCCGAGAGAAATAGCAAAGGAACTTATCTATGTGCATATGACCCTTTTTACTTTTTGCAAATTCCTCAAAAGTTACAACCACTTTTCTCCCCAAGCACTTGTTGATATGTTCAATATTTAAAACTCGAGGAAATTCATAATCTACTCTTGAGCTAGGAATGATCAAAATGCGGCTAAGCAAAGCTGCAAAAAACATATGCTTTTCCAAACAAATTAAATGGTTTGACATCTGCCCCGATGCACATATAGCAAACAGATACTTATCTGACCTTGGTTTCCACCCAATAGTTCTCCTCTCAGGCAATCTATAATCAGTCTTCCTACACCTACGCACTCCACCAGAACCGTCTAGACTAGGATCGGTAGCATTACCAGATGCATTTAACAAAGTACCTAATTGATGAGACGACAAGAGTGCTTGCTCAATCTGCTTATTCAGTGAAATTTGACTGAGCAAATCCAATTTCAATTTTTCAAAAAGCACAGAAGAAAATAAGGACTTTGAAACAAAACTACTACTGTTGGCGGAAGTAGCATTCAAGGAATCATCAATCAATGTGTTGTTCCACAGCTTGAGGAGCCCCAATTGTTGCTGTCTAAGCAGATACAGAGCCCGTAATTCGGACTCTCGCATGCGACTGGCGGAGTCATCGTAATTAGCATTCATAACGCCGGTTCTGAAGAGACTCTTAACGTCGGTGGTGTAGTAAAGGATGATTATGAAGATAGAAACAATAATTGCTAAGAAATACCACTTACAGAAGCTGACATTGAAGCGGCGAGTGCTCGCGCTTTCGCCGTCAATTTGAAATGCCGTACGCACAGGAGATTTGGAATGATCGTTTCCGCGTTCTCTTGGCGAGATCAGGTTCTCTTGATCCTCTTGTTCGTCGGAGGGATCTCTCTCCATCATCATGACGGGAAATCAAATGTGCATGGGCAACTACTGAAAATTTTTCTTATCAATACTCTTGTCGTACGGGGAGAGTGCGAAGTGTGTATCTGACAGTTGCATCGGCTTTTCCGATGGAATTGAGACTGCCGAAATGTGATCGGAGAAGAAGAAGAGCCAGTCGGAGCAATGTGTGTGCGGTTAGGGGTCCAAGTGTAAAGTGAATAACAGGCATTTTCGTGATTCGTGAAGCTAGGAGGAGTTGTTTGGCTACCAGTCGTTTGGTTCGTGGAATTATAGCGTAAGTTTTACTACCATTTCCAATTTATATGTCCGTCTTTCAAATTTCTAGATTAAAATAAATTTAATTTTTGACCATAAATATTTTCAAGAGAATATATATAATAAATTTAATTATTCTTTATTTACATAAAATATTATAGAAATTATACATGACTATACAATATAATTGTCGAAAGTCATAAAAAATATACACAAATTTGATTATATATTAAATATATATTGACTATATGTACTTATACATGGAATGATTATTTTTTTATAATTATTTTGACCGAATGATCGTGTACTATTACTATCCCTATTTTCAATTGTCAATTGTTGTGACTTAATATATAGTTTATTTTGATAGTTTTTAAATATATATAATTTTTTGTTCAAAAATATTAAGATTTCATGTCCAAATTCCTAATCAAACTAAAACTATTTCACTCTTGAAATTCAAACTATGTCACATAAATTGAGATAGAGAAAGTAGTACTTAATAAAATTTGATCTCTGTCCGTTCATTTTAACTTAACATGTTTTAGCTTATCAAAAATTAAATTATAAATATGTTGATCACTATTATTAAGAGACATTTTTCATCATAGTAATACGAGAAAAGACTGGAATTTATAATTTTTTTATATAATTTTTAAATATATATTAATTTAATTTAATGCTTAAAAATTAATCAGTTGACTTGCGAACTGAAAATGATAAGTAAAAGTGAAAGGAAGAAATATTAAGAGTAAATATACAAAATAACAATATTTTAGTATTTAAAGGACTCCTTTGCTACATTTTCAATATTCTTTAAAAATAGCTATATTTTGATTTGCCATGAATTTATTTATATATATATTTGATTTAACTTATTATAATACAACTAAGAAATAATAAATTAGAGAAAATCATGGGAGAGAATTTTTCAAATTAGGTAAATAGAGCTAAAAATATATCTTTACTTATGCTACACATTAGGAGAAAAAAATTGGATATTAATTCTCTAACCTTCCGCATCCTCCATTTGCGACTTTGAATTCTCCGTTGATGATCGTTGTTCTTCCTAGAAGACAAGACGATTGATCAAGGTTTTTATTAAAAGAAAGAGAATTGATACAGTGAAAAAGATTTTGAATACAAAAATGGATCCGTAGAAGATAATTGACTGCCAAAATTTGTTGAAATATATAATATAACCAATTTTCATTTATTTTTGAACATCTAAAATTAAAAATTTTATTTCGAATTTAAGTTATTTTGAATACAACAATTTAGACTTTTATTTTGAATACATTTTGATTTTGATATATCAATTGAAGAATCAAAATTTTTGTGCTTATATGTTTTGAATTTTTACGCTTATCTATTTGTAGGATTTTTTATCATGATTTTATATTTATCTATTTCGAATACATATTTTTATCTAAAATACAATTTAGATGATGGATGCGAATACATTTTCAGTCTAAAATATTTCGTAATTTGTTTGGGATACATGCAATCAAGTTTCAAAATACAAATTTTACTTTGTAATCTGCTTATGCAAATTGTGAATGATTGAATGTTTTTTATCTCTTTAATATTATATATCTGAAATAAAAAATAATTTTGATACAATTGGATAATGTTCTATAAATTCAACAATGATGATAATATATTTCCGGAATACAAAACGAATAATGAATAGTTTTTTCCTCCTGAAATACAATGTGTTTATAATACAATTTTTTTAAAAAAATTTACTATGATTCTAAATTTGTATGTTTAGATGATTGATTTTTTTTTGAAATAAATTTAGTTATCGGGAGTATTACGTTACTGATCATGCTAAAATTTAATAAAATCGCAAATAATATATGACTTTGTAACCCAGAATTACCATTATTTCAGAAAAGTAAATAAAAATTCTTTTAAGATGAAAGAATGAAAATTTTCGAGGCCACAAAAATTTGTCTAAATTTTGTGCCTAAATATATTGGGCCGCCAAGAGTTGGATCCGGGCTTTGTGTTTATTTTAGAAGTGGTCCACTGGATAGAACTTAAACGGGCCTTAGCAAAGGCCACGCGGTGCAAATAATCCAGAATAATAGCCATAAATGTTGGACCTACTGTTATACTCCATCCGTTCTCCTTTAGTCGTCAAATTTTGACTTAATATATTTATTAGTAAAATAATTATTGATATAATAAGTTTATTATTTTATCTTTATTACTTTATAGAATTCACTCACTATATTTTTAAAAGATATTAACTCAATGATAATAAATTGAGGATATAATAATAAATTTGCAGCTTCATTTGTCTGTTTCATACTCCCTCTGCTCTCTTTTATATGTCACCTTTTATGATGACACTTGCATTAAGAAAACGAGTGACTTTACTATTTTGCCCTTATTTAATATCATTAATTGCTTTTTTAGGTCTTCTAGTTGGTTATATATATTTTTTCAAAACTCATTGACTATAAAGGATAAAATAAGAAGAAAAATATCATTTACATATTGATTTTGTAAAATAACATATATTAAGAACCATTTATTTATAATAAACACGACATATAAAAGGGACTAGAGGGAGTAATTTATTTTTTTGGCATTCATGCCGAAGGATTTTTGAATAAGTTATCTATAAATTTTAATTTCTGAACCCATCAAGAGTTATTAAACACAGATGTCATTGTTCACCGCAGATAGCATTAGTGTATAGAGAATACGTAGAATCCTTTTAATTCACACTTGGTGTTCTATAACTTTGTACTCTCTCGTGTATATATAACATTATATATACGTCAGAAAACTCTCATCTAAAAAGTATTTTTAGAGAAAATATAATAATAAAATTAATAATTTTTTTTACCAAACCTGATATTTATATTTAAATAAATTACTCACATACAACTCAATAATCTATCTTTTCTAAACTTAATTAATTATACACTATCTCCACTCCTTCCATGAACTTGAGGTCTCTAATTCATTCATATTGTGGGAGTTACTTTTCCTTAATTTGTTGAAGAAATGGTCCCCTAGGACTAGGATAGAAATAGGAATGAGTGGGTTTGGGGTTAGGAAGAAAAAATTATTATAGTTACTAGTAAACATCATCATGTTGTCCATAACTATATAACAAATCATATATTATTAAAAAGAATAAATTAATCTTGGTATGGACAACTATTTCTTTTCTTTTTGACTTTCTCCCCCACTCCCAACATCATGCCACACATAACGTGAGACATTAATTCGGTGCTAAATTTGCTTTAACGACGGAATCAGAATTTTTATTAAAGAAATTAATCTAGAATATAAAAAAAGGTAAAAAGCATATCTAAATCAAATGAAGTTGATATATTCCAAGTTAATAGTTTGCTCAAAAAATGTCAGTAGGAAAAAGAGATTTTTCGATATATTATGTCAATGAAAAAAAGGTATTTTTTGATATATTAAGTAACGATAAGAGTATTTTTGGACTAAACTACTAGTGGTAGAGGTACTTTTGTATCAAATCATTAATGATAGAAATATTTTTGGACTATATTATTAATTGGAGATATTTTCTTCAATTTTACATAATTTAAAAGCAATTTTGTACAAATTATAAAGATATAAATACATTAGGAGAACTCTATATAAAAATAATTGATCTATTTATATGATGAATTTTTTTAATAAAGAAATGTCAATTGTATCTCCTCGAACAGTAATGGCTCTTCACTCCCTACAAAAGCTTGGGCGTGGCTACGGACGGCAAAATTAAATTCAACTCGTTCAATTCGTTCAACTCGTTGAAGTTTGAGCGGGTTAATAACTCGTCCATTTTAGCTCAATCCATTTCAATCGACCCCTATCTCAACCCATTTAAAATTGGATGATATGTAATCCGAATACACTCGAGTGAGATCTTGCCAAAATATTTTTAAAACACTTTTTAAATTTGATATGTTTTATTTAGACATAATAAAGAAAAAAATGATTTAATTAAGTACTAAAAATATTGAAAAAAAATAAATAAAATAAGTAAAACTTAGTAAAAGTTAGGTCCAGTTGTATCTTGATCCGTTCTATAACTCATTACTTAATCTGTTTTAATCCAACTCATTTTTGATCTAAGCAAATTCGAATTGGATTAAATTTTGACTCATTTATTGTCTTGACTCATTACAACACGCTCAAATTTGATCAAATCTGTTCGATTACCATCCCTTCTTGTAGTGCAATGGCTCTTTTAACAGAAATGTACTGTGTTGTTAATCAAGTCAAAATCAGAGTTAATTAAGGAAATTGATTTTTGAAGTTGGATAAAATAATACATTTGTTTCACTCTTTGGTCAAAAACAGGTCCCAACTGATCTTTGACATTTTGGTACAAGGAATTTGTGAGGTTCATGTAATTGGAATTTCTTTTCTCTAAAAGAAAAAAGGAGTAATATTTCTACTTGAAATATAAATTACAACTCGTAAAATAGTAGTAAAATTTAAATTCGTATAAAATTAAATAAATATATACATATATTTTATGCAGCATAATATAAATTAATTTAAGTGGATTTCATATGAATTGTCACGTAGAGCATTTGTGCCAACTTGTTCAATTTTATACACATTTAAGTGTCAACTAAGCACATAAATATCCGATTAGATCAAGTTAAATGACACGTTTATTTATTACATCTTTTCTAAAATAATATCATAACTTTTTGTATCCTTTAAGATTATATACAGTAAAAACTCATACCTATCTTGTAGTCACTTACAAATTTTTAGTTTTAGCCTTTATATTTTTTCATACGCAATTTATTTTTACAAACATAAAAGTTTTAAAACAATCATTTTCTCCTATTCAATTGGTTAGTGATCCGGAATGATCATTTCCTCAAGAAATATTTTATGCATAAGCAAAACTTTTTTGAATATCAAAAGTTATTGTAAGTCGTTAAACATCCAAACCTAACTACAACAGTTATAGCGGAAGATCGAATAGAATTCTTCTATTCTTAATTAAAAATTTCAAATTAAATATTAATTTATTCTTTTAAATAAAGATCAATTTTTCTTTGAATTAGTCAAAAGTTTAACATAAATAGAAAGAACGAAAAACTAAAAAAAAAATGCTCAAAATCATGATTATAGCACCCAGAAGGGCATGCTTAAATGGTTGGGAGGGAAACAAATCATGTTTTCATTTGCTATTCAACCATGAATTCATCGCATGAGGCTTGTCTAAGTACAATTTATATCTGTTTGTGAGTTATTGCACAATGAATAAATTATTACAAAATATTCACCTAAAGAATAGAGGTAGAGGGTTATCCCGAAGTTAAAGCATGATATGATCTAATGATAGATCTGAAATATCATATTGATCCAAACTTTTTGATATGTCAATTTGATATTATATGATCCTTCTGTTCCATTTTATATAACGCATTTTCTTTTTACTTCGTCTCAAAAAAAATATTATTTTATTTTAATTAAAAATAAATTAATTTAAAATTTTTCTTTTATCTTTAATAAAATAATTCTCAATCAAATTCGACCCAAGTGTTGGAAGGTATTTGTTTGAAGTTTGAAATGTAATTCGTCGTGTTAGACGCCGCAGTGGCCATGGTCAGTGACTCTTTTTTTGCTCAATTTTGACTCTCCTCTTTCATTAATATCCCTTCGACTGTCAGTTTCTTCAACTCTTCTACACTTTTTCTTCCTTTCCTAATTAGACCCTTTTTTATCTTCTTCAAACCTCAACTCTATACATAACACTCCCACCTCAATTACACACAACAATTTTCCATCTTCTTCTTTTCCCTTTGTACTCCCTTTTCCTTTTTACTTCATTTCTGAATCCCAAGACCCTGGCACTTGAGTTTTTTTGTCAAATACTTGCTCAATAATTTGAGTTTACGCCACATTTCTAGGTCTTGTTTTCTGTGTCAGATCCTATTCCTTTTTGTCTTCTTTTTCTTCCTGGGTAGCCCCATAGTTTGAACAATATCCAGAATCTGCAGATCAACAACAACAAACCATGACCACAAGGTTAAGAGTCTTGCGCTCTACCAACTGAACCAAAAACAAAAAAAGAAACAGCTTGTTAGTTGTTGTTTCAGGTTCTTAAAAAAAAGAAAAATATTAGTAGTTTAGTTGGTTTGATTCATTAACTTTCATTTCATTGGTGTGAGTTGATCAAACGACCTCTAATTCCCCTCCCCATCTTAAAATAAGTTAAGAAATAGAGGTTCTTAAAAATTCCCAAGAACTGGCATTCAACTTTCTGGATTAGCTCAAAGGAAATAGTTTTCAAAAAATGGCAAATGCTTCACAAACCCATGGTAAACTAGACGATCCAAACATGATTGAGCTGACCGGGAAAATACTAGTCGTAGCAGTAATAGTTCTCTTTCTTGTAGTAATGGTCATCGTCTTTCTCCACCTTTACTCAAAGTGGTTCTGGAATCAGCGCCGGCGAGCAGACAACAACCCCAACACACGACAGCGGCGCCTCCGCCTCCGCCGCTTCGATTTTTCTCCAGGTCATGAAGAAATTAATGTTACATCTGGTCTTAACAGGGGACTTGACCCTTTTCTTCTTAAAACTATTCCCGTTGTTTTATTCAATCCTGAAGAATTCAAAGATGGATTGGAATGTGCTGTTTGCCTTTGCGATGTCTCTGAGGGTGAAATGGCTAGACTTTTGCCTAAATGCAATCATGGATTTCATGTTGATTGCATTGATATGTGGCTTCAGTCTCATTCTACTTGCCCTCTTTGTCGAAATCCAGTCATGTCGCATGAATCATCAACAGTGGAAGAAGAGGATTTAGCTTCAATAGAGGTGCCAAATTTCCCAACTAATGTCTTGTTTTGGGGAAATGAGACTCAAGTGAGCACATTGGGTACGGAGGGTCCTAATTCTTCTGAGTCACCTTGTCCACCACCACCGCCATCAGAGCCATCGTCATCATCCTCGGTAGCCCCTACGAGTGATAGACCGTGTGTTTCGTTGATTATTGATATTCCAAGGCAGATTAATGAAGTTGAAGAAGAAGATAAATCTCCAGTGCCCACAAGATTGAGGTCTTTGAAAAGGCTCTTGAGTAGGGATAGAAGGACTAGTCCTTCTAGTCCAAGAATTGTAGATGTAGAACAATGAGGCAGATGAGGTCAAACTGTATCTTTTTCTTCTTTGTCTAAATTGCAAATGAGTGTGAGGTCTTTGATGTTTGCTGCAAATCTTGGCACCTACGTTACTCGGACACTCCAAAAATATTGCTGCAAACATGCACTAATTTTGAAAGATCCCACACGCCTGATGACATTTTTAGAGTTCTGAATTCTCATTTGTTATTCTTCATGCAGATGTGAAGTTTGTCACTTTTCATCTGTCATAGGCAGTGATGAATATATTGTATAGATATTAAGAAGGTTATATCGCCCAAATAAATAACATTTAGACACTCGAAATCCGGTATGTTTTTAATTGAGCATTTTTACACTTGTTTTTACTAGATATTTTTGGTTCAAATTTTGAAACTATTTTGTTGGACAGATTCACCAATACTCATTACATAAATGAATTAACCATTTAAAATATATCACATTCCAATCGAAAATGATGCATATAATTAAAAAGATATGACATATTTTAAGTGATTAAATTATTTACGTAATGGACATTAGAGATTGCACACTAGTGTTTCTGAAATTTAAGCAAGAAATGTCTTATAAAAACACTTTATCATGTGTTTAGTTGAACAAGTTGCAATTCAAGTATCAATTTCTTCATTTGATGACAGGGCAAATCTGCAAAGCACAAGGTAAAACCCTCACTCCTATGCAACAGCTCACAAACCACACAAGAAAGGTAGCCCACACTAGATAAGTCCAGTACAACGAATTCGACCCAAAAGGAAAACCTTCAAAGGGCCACTCCAAAGGATATTCCTATAACTAAAATTGTCGATAGAAATTACTACTTTATGATGTTATTCTACATCTGATAGGAGTCAGTGCCCCTGAGGATTACCACATTAATTATTTAATGGAGATGCTAACCAGTGTGAAATTAAATTTTCCTTTCTAAACTTGCATTTACCAAATGTTGGTGTAACCACAATACCTTGCAAGGGTAAAGCCATGCCTATACATTCCCAAGAGATGCATGTCAAACCTAGAACATTTTGCACTAACGCAGATCAGTATTACACGACCACAGATTTCGGATGCTTTGTTTTGCAGAATGGCAAGTTCCCTGCTAATGGAACTTACCGTCAAAGCTGAAGTAGCGGCAGAGCCATTACAACACCAAAAATTGATACTAGCAACAGCAACAGCCAAGTAGGCAAAGATTTCCTCTGTTGGTTTTCCATGTCCTTACGGGGCTCTACTCTATTCATACCATCCAATAAGGGTGTGGAATTTTCTGGTTGAACTGACGCCTGCTCCTCAACTGGATGCACCAGGAGCTGCTGCTTTTCATACTTCTCCACATATTCTGGAAACAATTTTCTAAAGGTAGGGCTGTCGTCAAAAAAATAGTGAGTTAACTGGGATCAAATAGAAGATGCAGATAAAACAATTGACAATATTTTGAAATTAGTAGATCACTTGTCCTAAAACAGATCTTGTACTGGAAATCGCGAGAATTTCATCAATGAGCTCATCAGGAGGATGAACTAAAAGATTCACTAAGCCCACAGTTTTGTTTCTTTAGAAGTTTGTTTTTAGCGTTTTGAACTGTTTTTAATATTGAACTAGACGCTTATCAGGTTTTGTTCTGAGGTTAAAAATTAGTCTTTGGATTAATTAAAAAAAAAAAACAGATCTTGAACTGCATGAACTATACAGCTCAAGGCAATTAACTGAAACAAATACAGGGTATGCAGTGTCAAAGTCGTCGTTGACTCACTTATCACAATTGAAAGCAAGAGAAGCCTTGGCAAGCTTCTGTTTCTCAGCAACTGTCGTCGTTACACTGCCTGTGGTAGGGCTGGTGTCCATCTGCAGGATGGGAGACATAAATGTTGCCAGTAATGCAAATGAATGTTTGGGAAGCAAAAAGAGATTTTGAACTATAGAATGTACAGAAAGGAATATTTCATGGATTTAGTCGCCTATGGTTTTCAACTGAGTTGCAGACCTTTGACTTTCGATGCCGCACATTGATATTTTTGAAGAGCCCAAGTAACATAGTTTTTCAAGATAACGACAATAAGCAGGCCTAACATGGACCTACTATTCAGTATACTAAAATATAGTGAATGGGTTCCATATTCATTAAAAGCCAGATTTGAAATGATCCATGTTATGGAACCAAGACAACCTATCTTTCTAATAATGAGAGAGAGTTAAGGGCCTCCAAAGCCTATAAACAGAAGCTTCTTAAAGTCTATATTTAACAAAGGGGGACGAAGATGAACAACAAAGTCAGAAAAAATTGAGTTAGCCATAGAATTTTTTTTCCAACCAAAAAGAGGTATTAAGTATTCCTCGAGGTACTATTATATAGTCACAGAAAGAAGATTCAAATTAATTCACCACAGGATCTCTTCACTTCTCTGTGTGTGTGTGTGTGTGTGTGAGAGTGTGAGTGGGATGTGTGGAGACGGGAGAAGCTGGACATACAGCAAGAATGTTAAGTGACAGTGTCAAGAGGCAATAACCATTTTGCAAGACAGAAACGAGAAAGGCACCCTCACAGACGGGATGGATAACTGGGAGGGTTAGTGTAGTTTTCTAATCAGGCAAAGGGCAATATGTGACGAACTCAAGGCAGCCCCCACATCTCCTTTGCATCAGTCGAAGGTGGCGTAATGCTATCTAAATAGGTCCTGATGTAGTGGGATGAGATTGGATTAATTTCAGCCTTTAGCTGGTGAGTTCAAAATAAAGACCTTATTTTGTTTAGTGCTGCTTGGATGGGTAAAGAAGAAGAACCTAACTGTCATATGCATGAAAGAAATGAGCATTAGCTAAAAGAAAGAGCATAACCCAGAAAATAAATCAGTAACGGAAAGGAAAGCAGGTCATTTGCATTGCATGAGTTGTGGGAACTTTACCATAAAAGAGAGAAGTCCAGTGAGTATGCTGCAGGGAAAGTAAAGGAAGATCAGTCCAATGAAGGAAAAAGACAATGAAGCCAAGAAGTGAAACACTCATTTTCACTATAATAATGGTTTTATTTTGAACGAACTCGCCTTTTTCCAACTTTCTCAGAGATAAAAATGGAGAAACATAAAATTCTTGCACCAAGAGAGCCCTAAAGTAACTATTCCCAGATAAATCACCATACAATTTACTCTTTCATAAGTATATTGTAAGTAATTACCTTGACACAGACCACATAGGGTTCCAGCTCTCTGGGTGAACTGTGAAGCAATATGACAAACGAAGGTCAGGAACACCAAATCCACCCAAAATGACATACAATAGTAACTACAATGCAGTGTATCAACACTTACAATCACTCATAGATAAACAAATTTTCTTTTGAGTCATAAACCTTCCATTTGGAGTAACCATGCTACAGACAAAGCAAACGTAGTTGATGTGATACAAAAAATCAGAAAGAAAAGCCTTACGGAGATACATTGCTCAAAGAGTAGAAACCAGTCTGGGATAATCAAACTGATCTGAATATAGATTACCTGATTCCAGGAGGCTTAAATGGATATTCCGGAGGAAACTTGATCTTACCATAATATAATCCACCTTATTATTGGAGTTGGCAGCATTTCACAAGCAACAACCAAAAGAGCAAGTTTTAACTCAGAAAAATGACTGAGTATTCAAAGGTGATAGAAAGATTGTTAACGGATAAGGTTTGGGAAGAAGGTAAGGTGCATCACATTACAGTGTTAGTGCATTGTCAAAATAAATACCAAAGTTAGTAAAAGTAGAAACCTGCAAAGGGTGTTCCTTCACTCCCCTCCAAAACGTAATCTGGACATGAGATTTAGGTAAAAGTGAGAAGATTAGGAAAAGCAAAGCAAACCAGTAATGAGTTATCTGACAAAAAGAACCTAAAAGTATAGCAAATTGGCAAGCAAGCGTGTAAAATATATGTACTAGAAGAAGAGCATCAGATGATACATGCCAATCTCATCTCTTTATTGGCAGTTCATTTAGGGGATTTGTGTCAATTTCATTCTTCATTAGACTGCCTTGCAATAGTGTATTTAGACGCATGGGGCACAAACAAGTGAAAACAAAAATTCATGCAAATGGAAGTATCAACGGAAAAGGAAAAAGACAGTCTGCTTATTTGGGAAGAACGGGAACTAGACAAAGTTCATGAAAACTAATATGTTCTACTACATCTAGTGACAAATACAGAATGAGAGAACAAGCAGCAGGGACTTACGCCACTCAAGAATATCATTTGGAGAAGGGCGGGCCACAACATGGGAGACAGGTTCCTGCAATATCACAAGTTTCATCACTTTCAGAGGATTCAGATCAGAGTATAAAATGTCCAAACACACATTGGGAACAAGAGTCTAATTAACAAAGTCACATGAGTTGTTGTCCAATACCAGTAAACTTAGGTCCTAGTTGCATAGGAAACAATAACAGCAGTGCCATGCTTTCACCACCGGCAATAAGGCATAGAAAAGCAAAGAAATTCAAAATTAACAAATCTTAAGCTACAATAAATCCAGAGTGGTAATGTCCTGAGGGGATAGAAGATGAAAGTCAGAACTAGAGTTCACAATATGTAGATCCAATGTGGTTAACCTGCACTTTCAATAGGACCTCTAAAATATCCATTTTCATGGGAAGTAAAGGAAGCTTTTTTGTAATGCAACAAATTCATCTATAATATATTCACTGAAGGAACAAAGATACATACTTTACAAAGTGCTCTATATTCCTTCTGGAGTCGCTTTACGCATGCCTTTTCTGCCATGTCTAAGCTTCAAAATGGAAGGGAACTACAGATGATACTTGGAGCTTCACACATGTAAAACATATGAGATTTTCAGTAAAAAAACAAAATTTTTAGATTAAGGAAACAAAATATTAAGAATGACGTGGGGATATAATACTAAAAAACATGGCCAAAGAAAAATTAAGTCAATATCAATCAGTGCAGAAACATAAAGAAAAGAGGGTAAAATACATTTTTTATACTCCAGCTAAGCATAGTCATCAATTCCACAAGAACAAACGGTTAGCAAGTAGTGAAGCCAGGAACTAAAGGGGGAAATGAACTTGTATACAGAAGGATTAATGTGAATTTTCAGAAGTTAGAGGAGACATCAGTATATTTCTAAGGCACCTCCAACCTTCCCAAACTACCAAAGGACAAAAAGCTATAATCTCAAACTTTTGGGTGATGTAAGCTGCTAATCCTCTCCCCAGTAAAATTCAACAGGTATGTAGTCCAGGAGAAGAAGCAAACTTTTTTTTTCTTGAGACAGAGTCTGTCTACAATAAAATTGAATTTTGTTTTTGATTGTTGGAAAAGGAACTAGCTTTCTGTTGAGAGATCTGTCTATGCTCTTAATAAGAGGGATCAACACCTTGCAATTCCTTCTCTTTGGTCTATGCTCCTAATAAGAGGGATCAACACCTTTCAATTCCTTCTCTTTAGCACTCGAGGGAAAATATCTAGACATACATTAATAGAAGTATAACAAAGTATAATAAACCAGCTATTCGAGCATCAGAGTGGCAGAAATGTACAAGTGTGTCTCAAAATAATCATATTAGAGGATAAACATGTGAACATAGAATCATTGGCGAGCTATAAAATGCAATTGTAGCCACTCTACAGCTTGGCTGAAGCAGTTGATGTCCATCTTTTCTACTCATAAATTTGTTGCATGTGAAAAAGTACAAAGCCAACAATGCACGATCTAGTACCACACATGACATTTTGGTGAACCTAAGTCTTTCAAACTGCCCGAGAACCAATTATTTAGTTATTCAAAATATTTTGTTCAGAAAACAATCAAATATACCCCTATACCCCTATACCCCTATACTATTTGAAATGGAATATACCCTCACTTTGAATATCATTCAATTACGACCCTAATGTTATACTTTACCATTACCACTCTTTTTTTTTCAAAAAAGGGTCATATATACCCCTAAACTTTATTAAAATGTCTAGATATATCCTCCGTTTAAAGTATAGCCCACCCGTACCCTCACCGTCCAACTTTTCGCTATATATACCCTTGTAACCGTTAATTGCTTTGCTGGAAATATCCAGTCTCTTTTAAATAGTAGCTAAAATTGCCACATCCCATTTTAATTTCCACATGACATTTATATTAAATTAAATATTGAATACACACTTCCTCTTTAATATTTGAAATACCCGATCCATAAATTATATCTGACCCATAAGTAATATTTTAGATATTCCATCTGTAAATTACATCCGACCCAAAAACAATCTCTAGGGCACATAATGTCATAAAGAAGTTTTCACAGATTAGGGCTTTGAGAATGGGAACAAATTTTCTGGTCAAATTGCAGCTGAAATAGGGAATTGCAGCAGGTTTTTGCCTTCTATGAAGTTTTTACTTGTTTGTTCGATTGTATTTGCTATTGCTCCAACTATTAAGGCTAGATCTTTAAAGAAGGTTAGTTAGGCTCGTGTCTGGAAGCTTACTGCTCTCCGACGCCTGGATTTCACTTCTGATGATGTTTTGGAATGTTTGAAAGAGAATAGCATTATTGGGAAAGGTGGTGCTGGAATAACGTGCAAAGGGGTCATACCAAAGGGTGAATTGGTCATCATTAAAAGGTTGCCGGCTATGAGTCGCAGTTCTTCCCATGATTGGAATATTTGAGATACCCTATCGAAAGATAATATTGGAGATACCCAATCCATAAATTATATCCGACCCAAAAATAATTGATCGGGTATCTCAAATATTAAAAAAGGAAGTGTGCACTCAACAACAACAACAACAACATATCCAATAGAATCCCACAAAGTGTGCACTCAATATTTAATTTAATATAAATGGCATGTGGAAATTAAAATGGGATGTGGCAATTTTAACAATTATTTAAAAGGGACTGGGTATTTTCAGCAAAGTAATTAATGGTTACAAGTGTATATATGTGTGAAAAGTTGGACGGCGAGGGTACGGGTGGGATAAACTTTAAACGGAGGGTATATCTAGATATTTTAATAAAGTTTAGGGGTATATATGACCTTTTTCCTTTTTTTAATGATAACGGGACGCACAGGGTACACCCGCACTCCTATACAATAGCTTGCAAACTGCATAGGAGAAGTAACCTGCACTAGGCAAGCTCGGTGGGCGAGCTCGACCCAGAAAGCAAACTTTTGCTAGTAATGGGTTTCGAAGTTGAGACCTCCAACATGAAAGCCCAAGCCCAAACCACTGGGCCAGCCATAAGGGTTTGCCACTACCACACTTTTTGGATGGTTATTATGTATTGTTTCATAATTTATCGTATAGTATTGCATTGTATGGTTTGGATAGATTGTATCATTCTATGTCATTACATGATGCCACATATCAATAATTTGAATGACAAACCTACCAGGATACGAGATAGAGCTACTGTAAAAAGGTAAGATAAAAAATAAAAAAAGATTATTTCTTTTTTTATTTACACCGAGTGTCCGAGTCTCTTTGAGACTCGACTAATCTCGGGGGCACAGGCCCTCATTAAGGAGTTTCCCTCAAGTGCACCACGGTGAATTCAGGTTTTACCCAATCCGATGGCCCTTAGAAATTATTTTCACCCAGTGGGTTTTGAACTTGAGACCTTGAAAGGGAGCAAACCCTAAGGCTCAAGTCAATTGCCACCAGGCCAACCCCTGAGGGTTAAAAAAATCGGTGGTTTCACCAATTTAAATACCAAATAAAGACAAAATGAGAAGAAAATATTAATGTAACGATGTGATTACACCAAATCGATGGTTACACAAAATATAACTTTTCACCATTATCTAATGATAGATTTTAAATGATATGATACGATAGAATTTAAGTAACAATCTAAATAAAGATAGTATTTAAACAATAGTTTAGGGTGTTCATGGTTTGATTTGGATCGATTATTGATTAAAAACCAAAACCAAACCAATTTAGTTGATTTTTTAAATTTCCGAAACCAAAACTTACCAAATCAAAAAAGAACCTTTGGTTTGGTAATTGTCAATTTGGTTTGGGTTTTTTTGGTTTTCTTGGTTTGAAAGTAATAAATTTGTTGAGGGCATACACATCTTGATAGATACAGACACCTAGTACATGAACAATCCCCAGAAAAGCTACTGTGGATTCAATTAAGTAATTAAGCGATACAAGAGTTATTATTACACGAGCAAAGTGATTTAATTAAGCAATAACAATCATTATACACCAAAGACCAAACAATCAAATCTTTATAGAAACAAAATAACCCCAAAATCAACAACTGAGGAACTACCCGAGGGAGGGGTTACAAGACAATTATATACCAAAACACTAACAAGAGAATTCTCAAATATAAATGGTAAAGTTAATGACTTTAAGTTGATTAAAATTTAACAACATATTTTTATTTTATTCATGAATAATATACAAATGATTATAAAATTTATACATATAATTTTTCAGTTCGGTTTGCTTATTTTTGCATTTTTTTACTAAAACCAAAACTAAATCAAATAATATAAGTTTTCAAAATATAAAATCAAATCAAACCAAACCAAACGAGACCAAATCAAACCAAATATCGGCCTTTTAAGTATTTGGCTCAGATTGTGATTCGATTTAGTTTTTTAACCATATACACAACAATAGGGAACAACCATCCAAAGAAAGTGTAATATGCCCCTAATTTAGACAAAGGAACACTATCACAAGCTCAAAAGCAAAAAACTATCCCAAATTTCAGACTACGACTCTTAACCTACCCAAAACCATTTACTTTCAGTTGTTCTCTTTTTCTTCCAACCTCCATCAGTGGAACCCTCGTCTCTCTCTCTCTCTCTCCATTCTCCTTTCTCTCAGTAATCACATACCAATGACAGAAAAACGATCCACATTCATCTTTCTCTCGAAGACAACTGACCTATACGACTATCAATTCAATCTAATGCAGAATTCGTAGCAAAATTCACCAAATTAGATTGCAAAATAACTCACAATTAGAGAATCGAAGGGAAGGAAAGTGTAGGTACAAAGAGATTACCGAACTGAAAAGGGAATTGAAATTGAGAATCTCAAATCCCTTGTGCTCGATCGATAAGTGAAGCTCTGACCCTTTATTGAAATTTCTGCGACTCTACTTCTGCAGCCCACCTTAGTACTATCTACTTTTTCCTATTTGGAAGAAAAAAAGGTGCTTTTATTCGTGTTTTGCGTTATTTTGTCATTTATTAGGGGCCGTTTCCATATGGTTGGAAATTTTGTTAGTCCGTGTTATTTAATATTGAGAACGTTGTTAAATTTTGCGTGAATTTTAATTTTACTTTTAAATTATAAATAATTTTTAAAATATTTTTTAGTTGATTAATTGAACTCAATACATTTTAAATCTTATAATAATGAGTGAAATTTTGAAATGTATCTTTAAATTGTTGTTGAGTTTAGCGAGTATTTTTAACGTTTCTCTTGATTTCTTTTTTTTAAATTTCTACGCTCCTATAAAAGTTTAAAACTACTTGTTACTTCAGGTGCAAATTGAGGGTGAGTTCAAGTTCAATTAAGACTGTTAATAATTCAAAGACAAATCTCATAATTTACGTCAAATTCAAGAGTATTTTCGATATTTTTCTCTTTAATATCTTTTCATAAAAAGTGAAAAGTTATTAAAAAAATCTAATCTTTTTTTAATGAGAATTTTTTTTTGACTTTGTTTGAAAATCAAAATTAGATTGTGAAAGTTTCACAATTTGAAATTTAAAAAATACTAACTTTATTTTTATTTTCACTATATTCTTTTTTTTATTCCATCCTATTTTTTACTTAATTTTTATTAAAATAATTTCATTTAAATTAGATTTCATATTTCGTGTCTTTTTTAGTAAAATTACATTCAAACAATCAAACATCATTTACAAAAGTCATAATCAATCCAACTTCAAAAATTTTAAATAAAATGAAAAAAAGTATTGTAACAATATGTAATAGATCATAACAATATATTTTGAGATATTACTCTTTTAAAGCAGATTCTATTATATATTTCGTATATAGTATCTCGACGTTGAATTTTTTTTTTTTTAAAGTCATAGCCTCATAGCTAAATCAGCTAATAAAGAACATAAAATGATCTCTAATAAGATAAGACATCAAAAGCTTAGCAAAGTGATCTCCTTAAAGCTGCTATCATACAACACATGAATTTCAATATGTATAAATGAGAATAGAGATACGTGATTTAGAATTTGAGAGATAAAATAATATTTTATTTTAAAGCTACAAAGAAGATGGCATCATGTTTGATTATGAATTAGTAATTGTTTTTATTTTTTTTTAAAAAAGATCAATTGTGTCAAACTTTTCGTTTTTGAAATAGTTACAAAATCATTATAAATAGGATCAAATCTTATTCCATGATATTCACATGTTCATCTTTAAGAAAATCCCTCCACAATCCCGTTTTCATGGTTTAGGTTGTGGCATAATTTGCTAGCCATATGGGACCCACCATTAAACATAACACTTTTTAAAAAAAATCAATTTGATAGATTTAGTCGAAGGACTATAATGAACACCTTTTGCAATACATTATGAAAGATCAAAATAAAGCAATACACATACATTAAGGACCATTTTGATCATTTTATTTTTTGATCAATAGGTAGATGAAGGATATAAGTCTTTTTTTATAGTTTAGAGATATTTTTAACTCTTTTTTATTCTTTCTAGTAGATGCAATAACACAATATACTTTAATCGAGTCATTTTTTTTTAAAGTTATATTACAATGTCTTTAATATTTATCCAAGAGACAATTTGATTATTATTATATAGACATTTTAAGATTTGGGTGCTTCTTCAAAAGTTTAATGAAATTTTTAAATTTCATATCTCATATTATTTCTCTTTATATTTGATTTTTCAAGTACATTCAATGGGAGGTAAAATAGAAATACAAGAAAGTTAGTGAAAAAGGCTTAGATGGAAAAACAGTTAAATTATAATCATTTCTATCATATTTACTAAGTCTCTCTGCAATTTAACATAATTATTAATTATCTTACTAACTAATAATTTCACATCAGATTCAAATCATATAAATCTAGATACATGTATTTTTTTCTATTAGATATATGCGATTCTATTCAGATATAATGTATCTAGAACAAATTACACCTGATTTTGACCTTACATATTCGATATGTATCTCGATGGGCTAGATTGATGTATATAGGGGCCGAAATCTGATACGAATAGCAATTTCAAAAATTCATAGGACGGAACATAATATATTCTAAATTAAGGATTTGTGTTCTTTGCCCTTTCCTTTTTACTGATAAGCATACCATGTCTTTTTTCCTAAAAAAAAATTATAGCTACATGACGATCTGTAAAATTTAACGGAACTTTAATTCCTGATTCTAATTTCTATGCATATATAATCCCCTCAACTCGACTCATATGTATAACTTTATCTTTAATTAAATGGAGTAATTGACAAGTTATAACATACTGTCATGACTTATTACCTTATTTTTAGTGACACCATTTATGGTTAAGATCACAATTATCTTGCGATTAGCCAATAAAATGACTAAATAAATTTAGTTTTTGCCCATATTTTTATTACGTAAGCTACTTTGGATAGGGAAGCCAAGCATGGGCAATGCTGTCATGTATTTGTAATACTAGACATTGGTGTCGTCGTCGGCGTGTATTTTTTAATTTTAATTTAAGTGATAGAGGTAGAATTTAGATAGTTAATTAAAAATTTAATATGATTTTTAAATGTTTTAAATTATTAATATTGTGACGTAACGTGTTTTTAGAAATGACTATATATAATAAGACATAGTTAAATTGCTTAAGTAGGCAGCATGTTGACATGAAGAACCATAACAAATTATGAATATACCCTCAAGCTGCTCAAGCAAATATGTCGATCTGCTGCCTGCTTGAACAACTTTAATTATCATGATTAATACAATTTTTTAGCACTAAAAATAAGACAAACAAATTGCAACAAAAGAGCCATAAAAAGTTATGGATATACCCTCAAGTTGTTCAAGCAAGCATATCAACCTGCTACCTGCTTGAGCAATTACAATGGAAAAACCATAAAAAATCACGAATAAACTCTCAAACTGCTCAAGGAGACATGCTAACTTGTTGCCTGCTTAAACAACTTTAATTATCATGATTAGTAGTATTTTTTAATACTAAAAATAAGATTAAAAAATTACGACGGAAGAATCATAAAAAATTATAAATGTACCCTTAAGTTGCATGTTGACTTGCTGCTTGTTTGAGCAGCTTAACTTCCTCTTATTATATATCTTTTAACACTAAAAATAGGATTAAAAAATTACAACAAAAGAACTATAAAAAAATTGTGGATGTACCCTCAAGTTGCTCAAACAGGCATGTCGATCTGCTGCCTACTTGAGCAGTTTAACTGCCTCTTATAATATACAATAAAATATAATTATTTAAAAATTGTCTAGTTATATATTTTGTTTTTCTTCATTGAGAGGAAACAAGGGGGAAATGTTTATACTAGTGAAATGTACAACTTTGATAAAGAAAAAATATCAATCGATGTATTCTTACGGTTCACTTTAACTTGTCAATATTTCACTTATTGAGATCAAATAATATAAGCTTCGATCGATATTTTAAAATATATTTTTTCATAATATTAATATGAGAAATATTGCAACTTATAACGTTTTTCGTATAGCTTTCAATCATCTAACTTTTACATTTTAAATATTAAATTTAATTACTTCAATTTAGTTTTAAAATTTAATCAAGTTAATTTCAAAAATTAAAACTATGACAAGTAAAAATAAAAAGAGGAAGTACATTATGGTATAACTTAAAATTTTGAATGTAAAAGAGCTTGATTTTTAGTTGATCACGGGAATTTGTATAATTAATTTCAATTTACTTGAAATTGAAACATAATTATTACTGATATTTGTTGACACCCAATTTTGTCCGGCCTTTTCATAATTTTGTGTCAAATTAGTCATCGAGCTTTATTTTTATTTTTTTAGCGATTTTGAACCATATTTTCAAAAAAAAAAAAAACTCGCGCGTGGGGGCCACGCGCCCCCAAATTCCCAAATTCCCTTTTATTTCTCTTCTCTTTCGTTCCAAAACAGAAAACCACAAAAACAGAGAGCCAAAAAACCATAAAACAGAGAAAACCAAAAACCTAGAAAAAAACCTAGCCGCCGCAACCTTCATCCCCGACAAACCGCTCCACTCCACTACCATCTCCACTACCTCGCGCCACACAACCCATTCCCCATTGTCGTTTGTTGAATCGACCGTTGCCCTATTTCATATATAATCCCATTTGTTCTTCGTTTAA